>WNWK01003970.1:50000-151444 GCA_009830355.1 Cherax destructor | reverse complement strand
AAAAGTTGTAAGAAAAGTTATAAGAAAAGTTAGCAGGAGAAGTTAGTAAGAAAAGTTGTAGGAGAAAGTTATAGGAGAAAAAAGTTAGCAAGAAAAAGTTAACCAAAGGAAAAAGTTAGAAAGTTAATAGGAGAAAAGTTAATAGGAGAAAAGTTAATAGGAGAAAAGTTGTAGGAGAGAAGTTGTAAGAGAAAAGTTGTAGGAGAAAAGTTGTAGGAGAAAAGTTGTAGAAGAAAAGTTGTAGGAGAAAAGTTGTAGGAGAAAAGTTGTAGGAGAAAAGTTGTAGGAGAAAAGTTGTAGGAGAAAAGTTGTAGGAGAAAAGTTGTAGGAGAAAAGTTGTAGGAGAAAAGTTGTAGGATAAAAGTTGTAGGAGAAAAGTTGTAGGAGAAAAGTTGTAGGAGAAAAGTTGTAGGAGAAAAGTTGTAAGAGAGAAGTTGTAGGAGAAAAGTTGTAAGAGAGAAGTTGTAGGAGAGGTTACAGAAGAGAGGTTGTTGGAAAGAGGTTGTTGGAGAGAGGTTGTTGGAGAGAGGTTGTTGGAGAGGTTGTTGGAGAGGGGTTGTAGGTGGTGGTAGAAGATAGGTTGAAGAGACGTAGAAGAGATTTTGTGAAAGAAGTTGTAGAAGAGGTGTAGAAGAAAAGTTGTGAGGGAGAAATAAAAAAAAATGTTTTCCAGAGTAAAGCACAAAAAGAGAGATTCGTAAGAGAGGAAAACTGAAAAACAAGGAAATAAGATTAATGAGGAAGTGAAAAATTAGAAAACTAATGAGGCAAAAATAGACGTACACACATACACACAAAGCCGAAGAGGAATTGATGGAGACAGGTTAAATTAAGAGCACCAGGATCAAGGTGACACTGGTGGAAGTTGAAGACACTGATGAACCATAGTGATGTTAGGAAGTATTTCTTTAGTCTCAGGATGGTTGGAAAGTGGAATGATTTGGATGAGGCAACAGTGGTGGAGGCAAACTCAATACACAGCTTCAAGAGAAGATATGATGAATCCCAAGAGACCAGAAGTCTGTGCTGCCCATCAAGGTGGTCTAGGACACCGGAACAGGAGCTGAGTCTCGATCCCCACAAAACATCCAAATTCGGAGGTGAAAATTAACAAACATATATTGAACTAACTAAGTAATATAGCGAGTGGCAAGGATATATATGTGCAGTGATACAGTGAACCAAATCTGTAGTAAGAGAAATAGTAATAAATCCCCAGTATAGCTTAAAAGATATGGTATAGCATATGGAAACATACTACAAGGATTGGCACTAGTGAAAATTGCCAGAGGTCCTGAGAAGCAGAAATAACAGATAAGTAAATTCTATAGTTATAAGAAACAAAAACAAGTGATGGTGGACTGAGGTGCAGGGAATCACAGTATACATAATTGGAGTATAAAACCATGTGAAGTGTCTTTCTCGCTGCCACTACTAGTGTGGAAGTTTTTGCCATGGAAGTGTAAGGGGAAACTACCGGAAGCATAGGTATCGTGTGGAAATAAAGCAATGACCACAGTATTAGTTCAGTGAAAAGAAAAGGTATCTGGAATAAATATAGTGTATATCCTTGTAATAACCAGTGTACAAGACAGTGATAAACTATTAGATATAAAATAAAAGTAAATTAAATCCAATAGTAGTGTGAGTAAAGCAGGTGACCACTTGCCCTGGAGTGGTCAATGTGCCAAGCGACTTTTATAGATCTGAGTTACCACTTATAACGAATAGACTAGGATACCAGGACAGAATAAGAAAGACCTAGTGAACCCAATTGGCAGTAGAAAACACAAGGATAGTGATCTAAGAAAAATGAAAGTGGTCTAAACGGGCATCGCATGGCAGTATAGGACTGAGTGGTGTGCTTTAGTCATACGCCTGCAGTGCTGAAGTCAGCCACGGAGGCCTCACCATACACACCCATAAAAACACCATATACACCATACCACAATATCCTGTCTAGACCAGTGTGGGGATCTCAGTGAGAATAATACATTAAAATGTATAGGACTGATCAGAGAGAATAAATATAGAAAGAGTTATACAGTGAGCAAACAGAAGTAAATACATATTATAACGCATGGGCCAGTGGGCCTATGGCAGTGTTCCTTCTTTCTTGTGTTCTTGTGTTCTTATAACAATAATATAATATAAGGTGTAGTAAGTCTCCATAATCAGTACATCCCACATATACTAATACAAATAGGATACAGGCAGGATGGCAGTACAGTATATCTGTGGGACTTGAAAAGGCTCTTGGGAAAAGATCTAGAATCACATGCAACCTTTGCTTTTCAAAACATCATGTCACATGTTCAAAAATTAACACAGTAACAAGAAGTGACATCCGTCTAGAAAGGTGTTTCTGGATCTGCAACAAGGATGTGGAACTATGGACAGATATCAGGAAAGCACTCAGGAGGCTAATAAACAATAAGCATGAAGAAAAAGAGGAACTATTGAATAGTCTCCCCGGTATTTATAGAAATTGGGAAGATAAGAAAGGGGTAAAAGATAACACACAGAATGACCAGTCTACAACAATGACCCAAAAATAAACAGTCATCCACGGAAAACACAGGGAGACAAAAACATTAGCTAACTCAGCCCCCAGTCCCAGGACTGACCCAGACCCAGCCCCCAGCCATAGTGAACATCCGGTTTTGGTTAAGGACGCCACCACAGCCATAGCCTCTAATACAGATATAGTAGGGGAGTCCTCTTCCAGGGAAAATGTTGGCCCCATTATCAAAGGAGAAAAGCGCAGATAACGAGGAAAACCAAGGAGGAAGAGAGGAAAAAACGCAGATAATTCTGCAGATCTTTGGGAAAATACAAAGTCAGTAAATATAGGCAGCCAAAATATATGCAAATTCTATGCTAAAGGTAAGTGCCTTTATGGCAGAGATTGTTGGAATAAACACACCAGAAAATGTGCCAACATGTTAAGGAAAGGAAAGTGTCGGTTTAACAAAGAGTGCAGATACTTCCATCCAGTGATGTGTCAAGCTTCAACACAGTCCAGAGAATGTTATGACATGAGCTGCCCAGACCACCATATAAAGGGAACAGTACGATACAGAGAAAGCAGGAAAGGGAAAATGAAAAAGAACAGCAATCTTTTTAGATATAAGAGAAACAACCAGAAAAAGAAAGAGACAAAAGGTGGAAATGGTACAGAGGGACAGATGGGCGAACAGTGGGACAAGACAAGACAGGCACCAGCTCATCAGGGCTGTATAAACAATCAAAGTCAGTACTGGAGAAACCAGGGGTATGGGCACCAGGGCCATACCAGGTAGGACATCACCAGTGGTACTAACCAAACACAAAGAAAGACCAAACATCCCAAATGGTAACTCCTGCTTCATATTTGCAAATATTCAGGGTCTGAAATCAAATAAAAATGACAAAGTTAGTTATGTTAGTGGACTCCTATCAGAAGCAAATGCCATGTTTGGAGCATTTACAGAAACACATACAAGGGATGTTTTGGACGGAGAGATTCAGATAGAAAACTATAACATGTATAGATGTGATAGAATTAATAGGTCACAGGGAGAGTAGGACTCTATATAAAAGATACTCTCTGTTGCACAGAAGTTTTGAACGCCGAATGATATAGTAGAAATCCTCGCATTAAAGTGGAAAATAAGAATCTAGTAATTATCCTAGTATACAAACCACCATCAGCAACTGCGGAGGAATTCAAGAGCAGTTAAAGAAGATAGATAGCTATCTGGATAGGCTAGAAAATCCCACCCCAAACATTTTAATCCTTGAGATTTTAATCTCCCTCATGTAAAATGGAAGATGAGGCACCATAATGTTATACCAGAAATAACTCCTGGAAGCACCTGGCCCAACAGGCACATACCAGGGAACTAATGAGGCTTGTGAAAGTACTCACTAAACCAACAGATAATTGACCCCACTAGAAATGAAAATACCCTGATTTGATATTCACAAACAACGAGGAATTAATCAGAGACATAACAGTTACAAAAACAATATACTCTGATCATAACATCATAGAAGTTCAAACTAGTATTAACTCAGGGTTAGGGAACTGCGACACTAATGTTAGAGACGGAATGTTCAGTAAGTTTAATTTTAATAACCATAGAATTGACTGGGAAAAAAAACCAAGAGCTATCAGACATATCATGGGAATCAGACATGAGCACCCTAAATCCCACCAGTGTCTAGAGAAGCTGAATACAGAAGCAAAGGTATGTATGAAACACGTACCATTGAGGAAACCCCGAAGAAGATCAGATATAGAGAGAGAGCGTAGGAGATGGTACAGGAGAAGAAAACGGGTTACTGAATTGCTGAAAACACAGTTATGTTGCAACAGAAAGAGTAGCCTTAACCGAGAGATCACGGAATTAGAACAAAAACTTAAGATGTCATACCTGACAGAAGAAGTACAAAGGGAACAAAGAGCCATACAGGATATTGCAAGAAACCCAAAATATTTCTACTCCTATGCAAAATCCAAGCTAAGAACTACCTGTAGAATTGGACCATTATTGAGAGGAGATTCGTATACGGACGATGAACAGGAAATGAGTGAAATTTAAAAGAACAGTATGAGTCAGTGTTCAGCAACCCACTAAATGACAGCAAGGTAGAAAATGCAGAAAAATTTTTCACTCCAGCAGAAGGCTCGCAACCACCTAACCGACATAGACAAATCCCATAGATTTCGAAAAGAAATGGCCAACATGCCCACTCACTCAGCACCTGGACCAGATTCATGGAATGCTTTATTTATAAAGCATGCAAAGTACCATTAGCAAGAGCCCTTAGTATTCTGTGGAGAAAGAGCTAGATCTAGGTGAAATTCCAGAGGCCTTAAAGAGTGCAGACATAGCTCCTTTGCATAAGGGAGGTAGTAGAGCACTAGCTAAAATTACAGACCAGTAGCCCTCACTTCTCACATCATAAAAATCTTTGAAAGAGTGATGGACGGCAGATTACAAAGTTCATGGACCAGCACAACCAACATAACCCGAACCAGCATGGCTTTAGAGCGGGTCGATCATGCCTGTCACAGCTGCTGAACCATTATGACAGAATTACGGAGGCATTGGAGGATGACCAAAACGCAGATGTGATTTACACAGATTTTGGTAAAGGCGTTTGACAAATGCGATCATGGAGGATAGCGCACAAAATGAGGGCCATAGGCATTACGGGAAGGTAGGCAGATGGATTTTTGAGTTCCTAACACAAAGAACACAAAAGTAGTAGTGAACAGGGCAAGATCCAGCATCAGCGAGGTCAAAAGCTCAGTGCCCCAAGGCACTGTCCTGGCGCCTCTGCTGTTTCTCATCCCCATAGCAGACATAGATAAAAACACCCAGCACACTTTTGTATCATCATTTGCAGATGACATAAAATAAACATGAAAGTCACTACGGTAGAGGACACTGAAAATTACGGAGGACATAAGCAAGGTCTTCCAATGGGCAGTGGAGAACAACATGACGTTCAATGGTGATAAGTTTCAGCTGCTTAGGTATGGAAAAAATGAAAAACTCAAAAGGAACACTATATACAAAACGCAAGAGGGTCATCACATAGAACGAAAGGAACACGTAAAGGACTTGGGAATAATTATGTCTGCTGATCTGTCGTTTAAAGACCATAACAAGACAAAGATCACAACAGCCAGGAAGATGACGGGGTGGGTATTGAGAACTTTCAAAACAAGGGAAATAATGCCGATGGTGACACTATTCAAATCGCTAGTGCTCCCTCACTTAGAATACTGCTCAGTGCTGACGGCCCCGTTCAGGGCAGGAGAAATAGCAGAGCTGGAACAAATCCAGAGATCGTTTACGGCTCACATTGAGCCATTGAAACATCTAAATTATTGGGAACCCCTTCAAGTCTTGAACATGTACTCATTGGAGCGGAGGGAGAGAGATACATGATAATATATACATGGAAAGTACTTGAGGGCCTGGTCCCAAATCTGCACACTGCCATAACAACATACTGGAGTGAGAGATATGGGAGAAAGTGTAAAATAAACCCAGTGAGGAGCAGGGGTGCGGTGGGGACAATACGGGAGCACTGTATTAACATCCGGGGTCCCAGACTATTCAACATCTTACCAGAAGATATCCGAAACACGGCTGGAACCAGTGTAGAAGCCTTCAAGAGGAAACTGGACAAATATCTTCACCAGGTGCCAGATCAACCAGGCTGTGATGGATATGTGGGGGCAGCGGGCCTCCAGCAGCAACAGCCTGGTTGACCAGGCAAGCACCAGACGAGCCTGGCCCATGGCCGGGCTCAGAGAGTAGATACTCTCGAAACTCTTCAAAGGTATATCAAAGGTAAAGGTGGAGTACACCCTGCCCCCACACACAAATCACAGGTCTAATGTTTAACAAGTGACTGGTTAACTAACAAACACACCATACATACACAAATAACCCACACAAGGTATTGTGCCTTTATGTTATTTACACCATACATACACACAAAAAAGTACCACAAAAAAAGTACATACATACATAACAGTTTGCTGGAACAATTTTCAGCAGACCTTTAATAGTGTGTGACAGACCGGAAGCCCAAGTGGTTCGAGACCCTCCGCAGGTGACAACATCGGCTCCTCTCAGGGTCTACATACCTGAGTCGATTTCGCGGGTCACCGTCCCTCGCGGTCCGGTCCAGGACAAGGCCTCCCGGTTGCTGGCCTGATACACCAGGCTGTTGGTGCTTGGTCGATCCTACCTGGCTACCTGGAGGGCATTCCGGGGATCGACGTCCCCGCGGTCCGGTCTATGACCAAGCCTCCCGGTGGATAAGGGCCTGATCAACGAGGCTGTTACTGCTGGCTGCACGTAGTCCAAAATGCGAACCACAGCCCGGCTGATCTGGCACTGACTTTAGGTATCTGTCCAGCTCCCTCTTGAAGACAACCAGAGGTCTACTGGTAATGCCCCTTATGACTGGTGGGAGGCTGTTGAACCGTCTTGGGCCCCGGACACTTATTGTGTTTTCTCTTAGTGTACCAGTGGCGCCCCTACTTTTCACTGGGGGCACGTTGCACCGTCTGCCAAGTCTTTTGCTTTCGTATGGAGTGATTTCTGTGTGCATATTAGGGACCAGTCCCTCCAGGATCTTCCAGGTGTAGATTATGATATATCTCTCTCGCCTGCGCTCCAGTGAATATAAGTCTAGTGCTTCCAGGCGTTCCCAGTAGTTAAGGTGTTTGATGGAACTTATACGTGCAGTAAAGGTTCTCTGTACATTCTCTAGATCTGCAATTTCACCTGCCTTGAATGGGGATGTT
This sequence comes from Cherax destructor, assembly GCA_009830355.1. Taxonomy (NCBI): domain Eukaryota; kingdom Metazoa; phylum Arthropoda; class Malacostraca; order Decapoda; family Parastacidae; genus Cherax; species Cherax destructor. The sequence continues at coordinate 144,126 of WNWK01003970.1, read as the reverse complement.
AATGTACAGCAGTATTCTAGCCTAGAGAGAACAAGTGATTTAAAAAGGATCATCATTGGCTTGGCATCTCTTGTCTTGAATGTTCTCATTATCCATCCTATCAGTTTCCTCGCAGATGTGATAGTGGCATTGTTGTGGTCCTTGAAGGTGAGGTCTTCGGACATTACCACACCCAGGTCCTTCACATTACTTTTCCGCTCTATTGTGTGATTAAGAGTTTGTAATATACTCAGTCCTAGCTATTATTTCCTCCAGTTTTCCATAACGGAGTAGTTGGAATTTGTCTTCATTGAACATCATATTGTTCTATGTTGCCCATTGGAAAACTTGGTTTATATCTTCTTGGAGATTTGCCGTGTCCTCAATGGATGACACACTCATGCAGATCCTAGTATCATCTGCAAAGGACGATACAGTGCTGTGGTTTACATCTCTGTCTATGTCTGATATGAGAATGAGGAACAGGATAGGTGCGAGTACTGTGCCTTGTGGGACAGAGCTCTTCACTATGGCAGCATCCGATTTAACTCTGTTTACCACTACTCTCTGTTCGATTGGTTAGAAAGTTGAAGATCCATCTGCCTACTTTGCCAGTTATCCCTTTAGCACGTATTTTGTGTGCTATTACACCATGATCGCACTTGTCAAAGGCTTTTGCAAAATCTGTGTATACTACATCTGCATTCTGTTTGTTTTCCAGAGCATCTAAGACCATATCATAGTGGTCTAACAGTTGTGAGAGGCAGGAGCGACCTGCTCTGAAACCATGTTGCCCTGGATTGTGCAATTTTTGGGAGTCCAGGTGGTTTGCAATCCGGCTTCTTAGAACTCTTTCAAAGATTTTTATGATGTGGGACGTTAAAGCTATTGGTCTATAGTTCTTAGCTATTGCTTTGCAGCCACCTTTGTGGAGTGGGACTATATCCGTTGTTTTTAGTGACTGTGGAATCTCACCTGTGTCTAGGCTCCTCCATAGCATACTTAGAGCCTGTGAGAGGGGTTTCTTGCAGTTCTTAATGAACACGGAGTTCCACGAGTCTGGGCCTGGGGCTGAGTGCATGGGCATGTCGTCGATGGCTTTCTCAAAGTCTATCGGAGTTAGGGTAATGTCGGAAATCTGGCATACATTGATGGAGTTTTGAGGCTTATCCATGAAACAATCATTTGGATTATCTATCTTTAGATGGGTTAGTGGCTCACTGAACAGTCATATTGAGATTTCAGTATCTCACTCATTTCTTTGTAAGATCCGTCTTGTCTTAGCAGGGGCCCTATATTAGAAGTGGGTTTTGCCTTGTTTTTGGCATATGAAAAGAAATATTTCGAATTTCTTTCAATTTCACTAATCGCTTTTATCTCCTCTTGACTCTCCTGGATCCTGAATGAGTCCTTTAACTTTAGCTCAATATTTTCCACTTCCCTGGTTAACGCTTCTTTTCGTGACTCAGATAGTCCGGCATTCTTGAGGAGCTCAGTGATTCTTCGTCTTCTCCTGAATAGGGAGCGTCTCTCTCTCTCTCCTGTTTACTTCTCTTCTTTTTTCGTAGAGGAATATGCCTTGAACATACTTCAGCTACCAGGTGGTTGATCTTTTCAAGGCACTGGTTAGGGTGCATGTAATTTAAGATATCTTCCCAACATGTTTCATTTAGGGCATAGTTTACCAGATCCCAGTTGATGTTCTTGTTGTTGAAGTTGAATTTGGTGAAGGTACCTTCATAGCTGTATGCGTTTTGCTGATCAGGACTCCTGTACATGTACGTCTGGACTTCGATTAGATTGTAATCAGAATTTGTTGTTTTGATATTGTTATGTTTCTTACCAGGTCCTCATTATTTGTGAAGATAAGGTCTAGTGTGTTGTCTAGTCTCGTTGGTTCCACTATCTGATGACTTGGGGTGTGTTTGTTGCAGAAATTCAGCAGCTCCTGTGTGTGTGACTTTTCATCTGAGCTGCCTCCAGGGATTATTTCTGCTACAACATTATTTGCTATATTCTTCCATTTTGTATGTCTTAGATTGAAGTCACCAAGCAGCAAGATGTTTGGGGATGGGGATGGAAGGTTTTCCAGACAGGAGTCAATTTTTGATAGTTGTTCTTTGAACTGTTGGGAAGTTGCATATGGTGGCTTATATACAAGTACAATGACTAGGTTTTGGTTCTCGATTTTTATTGTCAGAACTTCAACTACAAACTTTAAACAGTAACACAGAACTAAATATCTCTCTCTCTCTTCCTCTTTCCATTCAAATTCCCTCGTCTTTCTCTTTCCCTGTTCTTCATTTCTTCTCCTCCCCCCCTCTCTCTCTCATTCCTTCTCATAATCTTTTCCTTTTTATTCTCTGTCTCAGATTTCCCTTCTCTCTTTCTGTGTCTCACTCTCCCATTCCCTTCACAAATCCCCTCCTTTTTATTCTCATATTTTCCTCTTCTCTCTGTCTACCTTTCTCTCTCTCATAATCCTCTCCTTTTTATTCTCTCTGTCTCAGTTTGCCTCTCTCCCTTTCCTCTCTCTCTCTCTCTTCTCTCTCTCTCTCTCTCTCTCTCTCCAGACGAGTCAGTCTAGTCAAGATACTCTGTGGTTGGGTACTGAGTGTCAAGTCTCTGGAGTCTAGTTATTTGATAGTCCACTTCATGCACCTTCCATTGTAGTCTTGCTTGTCTCTATGCTTCTCTTTATTTATCATACTTTCCTCTCTACTACCATTCACTTTTATATACTTGGTTATACAATATTCATACTTTCATTCATACAGAACTTCATGTAGTTGTTTGTACTTGCCAGTGAGTTACCGACCTCGTGTGAGTTAGAAAAAATGAGCGGGGGATCATTAGTGAAGAACCATGAATGAGGGGGGACCATGAATGAGGGGGACCATGAATGAGGGGGACCATGAATGAGGGGGACCATGAATGAGGGGGACCATGAATGAGGGGGACCATGAATGAGGGGACCATGAATGAGGGGGACCATGAATGAGGGGGGACCATGAATGAGGGGGACCATGAATGAAGGACCCATAAATATTCGCTAAATTACACTCACCTAACTGTAATTGTAGAAATAGAGTCAAAGCTCCTGGCCTAGAGTGTGTGTTGTATATATATATATATATATATATATATATATATATATATATATATATATATATATATATATATATATATATATATATATATATATATATATATATAAACAAAAGTGGTTTTAATATATAATGTAATAAAATTAGGAATATACGTAATTAATACTGAGGTGGTGTGTTAGGTCTCACCTTGTGCACTTGGCGAAGTCTGACATATTCTCCGTTCTTTGGTCTGGAATGGTCTGCCAGGGATGTTCGGGTCAGAGCCTCCACCAGGTCTGGACTCAAACTGGAGGACGACTTGCTTTTCCCTCTACTGGAGGAGGAGCTACGACTCAACCTGGAGGTAGAGGGTGAGTTTCTGGCAGAGGAAGGGGTGGAGGTGACTGTGTTGGTGGTGGCCGCGGTGTAGGGGGAGGGGGACTTGGTGCTGTTTCTTGAGGGAGGTCGCGGGGAGGGGGAGGAGCTGAGGGAGGACGGGGTGGAGGAGCAGGAGAAGTTGGAGGTAGGGGGAGAGGAGAACATGGAAGGGGTGGAAATAGGAGGTAAGGTGTCTGCACAGGTGCCATGGAGACTGGTGTCTAGGTGACTCTCTGTCGACCTCTCATCCACGATGCGACCATTCTGGTGGACAGTGAGTGTGTCTCTGGTTGTCACACGTGAGGTCATGGTGAGGTTACTCTCCACCTTGGTGACCCCTCGTAACTCAGCACCCAGCACAGAGGCCAGCACCCGGTTCACCAGCGCCTGGTCTGGCAACCTCCCCGCCAGCAACGCTGCCTTCAGCGCCTCCCCATCCTCCCCCACCAGCTGCACAGGCACCCCGTTGACCAGGATCATCTCCCTCTCAGTCACCTTTGTAGAGGTGACAGCATCCACCACCCTGGCCCTCCCGGCTCCGAAGAGCTGGTCCACCGCCTCCTGAGGGTCCACCACACCCGTCCCTGAAAGAGACCTTTGTAAACACACACTTCCACGCGCCGGCGGCCGGGTTGACAACCTGTTAGCGTTAGATTCTGCAATGAACGCAACTGAGGATGAGGCAGATGTAGCAAAGTCTAAAAGCCTCTATAACCTACCTACTATAACCCTACCACTATATCACAAAAACTAATTACCAGAGGAAAGATAAATATGAAGCTCAAGGCCTTTCACTCTCCATCAGTGCTTCGTCAGGAGCTTAATATAAGGGAGATGCGTAAAATCGGGTAAAAATAATCTGAAATCTGCCAGGAAAAGTAGCCAGTACAGTATTTCGATTGAAAGAGATACCCCTGTTAATCATGGCTTACAATACTGACAAGCTAATGATTAAAACGTGTGTAACACTTGTATATCTTTATTGCTTGGCAACTAAGATACCCAAGTGATAAACATGTGTCTTACTCATACACCCAGGTACCCTTGTGGATATTATTACCCTGGTAGAACAATAACAATGGTACCCTTGTGGATATTATTACCCTGGTAGAACAATAACAATGGTACCCTTGTGGGTATTATTACCCTGGTAGAACAATAACAATGGTACCCTTGTGGATATTATTACCCTGGTAGAACAATAACAATGGTACCCTTGTGGATATTATTACCCTGGTAGAACAATAACAATGGTACCCTTGTGGGTATTATTACCCTGGTAGAACAATAACAATGGTACCCTTGTGGGTATTATTACCCTGGTAGAACAATAACAATGGTACCCTCGTGGATATTATTACCCTGGTAGAACAATAACAATGGTACCCTCGTGGACATTATTACCCTGGTAGAACAATAACAATGGCACCCTTGTGGGTATTATTACCCTGGTAGAACAATAACAATTGTACCCTTATGGGTATTATTACCCTGGTAGAACAATAACAATGGTACCCTTGTGGGTATTATTACCCTGGTAGAACAATAACAATGGTACCCTCGTGGATATTATTACCCTGGTAGAACAATAACAATGGTACCCTTTTGGGTATTATTACCCTGGTAGAACAATAACAATGGTACCCTTGTGGATATTATTACCCTGGTAGAACAATAACAATGGTACCCTTGTGGATATTATTACCCTGGTAGAACAATAACAATGGTACCCTTGTGGGTATTATTACCTTGGTAGAACAATAACAATGGTACCCTTGTGGGTATTATTACCCTGGTAGAACAATAACAATGGTACCCTTGTGGGTATTATTACCCTGGTAGAACAATAACAATGGTACCCTTGTGGGTATTATTACCCTGGTAGAACAATAACAATGGTACCCTTGTGGGTATTATTACCCTGGTAGAACAATAACAATGGTACCCTTGTGGGTATTATTACCCTGGTAGAACAATAACAATGGTACCCTTGTGGGTATTATTACCCTGGTAGAACAATAACAATGGTACCCTTGTGGGTATTATTACCCTGGTAGAACAATAACAATGGTATGTCGTGTCAGTATCATATATACACTTGTGTAGTGTATCTTTCCTTTTATACAGCTGGTCCCTTTGCGTGTGACGTCACGGTACCCGCTGACGTCAGAGGCTCAGCGCATGTGCACAGCCTCTCATAGGCACTCTCCCTCACTAACGTTAGACCTACAGGCGAGACAGACGGGTGGCTGGACTCTCCTTCACTTACTGTAAATATACCGTAACCATCCAACAAGGAGTATCTTTGACCTCCTATATATCTCTCCCAAGACCCACGCGACAAGTGGTGAGCAGCGGTGTGCCGTAATTTTTATCGATTACGATGTTATAGTGAGATAGACTTCAAGCAAGCAAACAGCCTCCAGACCGACCACGTTACATATCTACAGTATCTCCTGGTCAGCTAAGTGCCTTACTTGTTAATTTTGCTAAAACCTACGAGGGGTTGACCCGGGTTTTGCAAATTCTGTACGAGTAAGCCAGAGAGGGGAGAGTCCCATTCAAGCCAGTAAAGCCACCACCAGTTACGTCAGCCTAGGCTTAAGCCAGCTTCTACCTTGCTGTGCTAGTTTGTCACAAGATTCCAAGCCAGTCAATCTGTGTGAAAATATTCTACTAAGCCAGCAAGCCACTCTGCTGTCTGAGAAGTAAGCCACGTGAGTCCACGCATTTATACCACCTTGTACTCCAGTGTATTGCTGTTCTGTGTACAATACCACCCCGTGGCATTCCTGGGTTTATTCAAGCCACCCTGGGTTAAGTTCATGTAAACGGCGTAAGCCACAGGCGCACGCGGGAAGCAGTGTGGGCTAACCCTACCAGCCACCACCCTCCACCACCCACGCTAAGGCAGACGCCTTAACCACGTGCATCCACCCACACAAAGCATTAAGTGTGGATTATTTCACCCTTAACTGGGTCCTGCAAGCAGTTTATTGGCTACGAACCAGGTCGAGCGTCCTGAGTGTGTTTCTTCTGAACTGTTGTGCCAACTGTACTAAAGCCTCGGTTCGTAGTTCAACGTTTATGCACATTACTCCTAGATATCTGCGCGTGTGGATCACCATCCTCCACCATCCGCCACCAGCCTCCACCACCACGCTTCAGTCAAGTTTTACACCCTAGAGTGAGGGTGGCGGCGTCGCGTGGGTTACACATGGCGCGGCATGGATAGCGGCTGGCGAGACGGAGCCTGGGTTCAGCTAAGTTTGTGATGTTGTATTCCCTTTTGGTGTAGCTAACTCAAGCCATAGGCTCTTTTAATGGTGTACCAGTACACACCCTGGGCTCGGACATGGTCGGGACCCGAAAGGACGAGTGTGAACTGAAGAAATAGGAGGAGATGTGTTCTGGAGGATGGGAGTGGTGGCTGGGCTGACCGCTTGGTGAATTGTTTTGTTTTTGAAGTGACCACCCGGCCGCCTTCTCCGTCCTGTACTGTTTTTGTGGGGGTTTGGCTAATTGATATGTTAAGAGGCGTGTTTGGACTGTATATAGTTTAATATAAGTAAATAAATGTATATTTTCTTACCTAGGAATTTTTGTGTGGAACCTTCTGATACCCTAACCCAGTGGAACACAGTGGAACACAGACTTGAGTGACAGAATTTCCAGTGCCTGGCCGCTTGGCAACGCTACTAGGTAACATATCGGCTTGCAGGTACTTAATCCGGTCTGTAAACTCTTCAGCTGTATGGCAGACCTCGGATCCCAGTTGATAACCCCAAAATGGTACAACTAGGTCATCGATTTCTGCCTGCCATCGGTAAGGATCAAGCACAATTCGGAAATCTCTCATGGCAGCAAATCCGATTAGAAGGTCACCAGGGAAACTAATCTTATCAACGACAAGGAAAGAAGTGGTTAATTCTCTACCTTGGATAAAGAAGGTAAGAGTAGTCCGACCTCTGACACGTAATGGAGAACCCGCAACACCACGAAGGGTGGACACACGAGCTGGTTCTATGAGAAGGACATGTTTTAGCTGCTTATCTCTAAACAAACTAGACCTGATGATATTTACTTGTGCCCCAGAATCCATAAACACCTGGACGGGTGCACCATACACGGATCCTTCTACTAAGGGACCCATATTTGCACTGGAACTAATATGCAAACAAGATGGCGGATTATCATCAGTAAAAGTTTGTTCCACCTCTTCTCCAAAAGTATCATCTTCCACTACTTGAATTTCATCAATAATTTCCTCAATTATCTCATCTACAGAACAGTCATCATCAGTTACTGGAGTTTCATCACCGCAATCCTCTCCACCGAGATCACACAGAGCCTCGAAGGAATTCTGGATGGGGATGGAGTACTCCGTATCTCCTACTGTCACCACGGGTCGGTCTGATTGGGGCGCTCGGATTCCCCCGAGTTCACAAACTTTACTTGGTTCTGGGTATTAGTCTGAGAACCACGGCCTCTATTACCTCTTCTACTTCTACTGTATGAGCGACCATAGAAGGATCTGGAATACCCGCGGTTATTTAAGGCATTACACTCGGAAGTATCATGGCCAGCTATCCGGTGATAAGTGCAATAAGGTAAGTCTGGATAGGGCTCTTCGACTGTGCGACGTTTCTTAGAGGCATTGTCAGGACAGTTTATTGCAATATGACCTCTGTAACCACAGTTATAGCAGATACGTCTGCTGTGGTCACTATAGGTACTACGGTTACTATGAGCGTACTGACTTTTCACACTCCCTTTGGAAGAAGAACGGGAATGATAGTTACTAGGGCAAGCAAAATTAATTAATTACACAATTAAAACATTAACAAACAAGGGTAAGATAATACAAAATAACTCTGGGATAGTACACTTGGTGGGACACAATAATTAACAAAACAGAAAATTCAACAACACATGGGTAATGTTGGGGAAAAAATTGAAAATCTTTTAAAAAAAATTACTACTTGGTGGAATATTGGAACACAAGATAACTTCAACAAAACTGTACTTACTGCATACTTAGTAACACAACGAAATTCACAGAAATTATAACGCAATAACTAACAAGAGACAATACTAGTGAAATCAAAAATTAATGCAAATAATTAATTTAACACAAGGAGTATCTTTGACCTCCTATATATCTCTCCCAAGACCCACACGACAGGTACCCTTGTGGGTATTATTACCCTGGTAGAACAATAACAATGGTACCCTTGTAGGTATTATTACCCTGGTAGAACAATAACAATGGTACCCTTGTGGGTATTATTACCCTGGTAGAACAATAACAATGGTACCCTCATGGATATATTTAGGCTTGATAAGTAGAACCTTGAAGAATTAGACACATGTGTAACAATTTTATTTGTAGACGTTTCGCCAGCCAGTGACTTTATCAATACAATACAAAGCTATAATATGAGGAATTCTATACAAAAGATGAGGTAATCAGTCCCACTGCCTCGAAGTTGGTGAAGATCACCGTAGTCTTCAAGACTACGGTTCTCTTCACCAACTCCAAGACTGAGGGACTGATTACCTCATATTTTGTATAAAATTCCTCATATTATGTCCTTGTACTGTACTGATAAAGCCACTGGAGGGCGAAACGTCTACAGTAAAGATACCCAGATGTTGCACATGCCTCTAATTCTTCATCTTGTGGGTATTGGGTATCATTTGTGTACAAGTAGAACCTTCAAAATAAGAGATGTCAAGCCTGGTCTGATCAGGCCATCAATAAGGCGTACTGGTCTAGGACCGGTCAACGGTCCCAGACCAGGTATCGTCTTCGGGTAACCAATAGGCGTCACCCACGACGGATTGAGTTTCAAGAGTTTTTCTACTCCCGTATCCACGTCCCAAACCAGGCTTGCCTAGTGCTTGAATGATCAACCAGGCTGTTGCTGCAGACTGGCCTATGACAGCGCAGCCGCAACCACATCAGAAGTGAATCCACACAATCAGAAGAGGGTCCCCACAATCTTAAGTGTGCCACACAACCAGAAAGGTCAACACAATCAAAAATGTCTCATTAGTCAGCTTTACCTCGTCACAACCAGATAAGTCATCCAAATCAGATACGTCTCATCAATCAGAATGTCTCGTAAAAATATAAAAAAAAATAGTATTTGATCTGAGTCAGACAAGGAGTTTTGAAGAGTGAGGCTGAGTCAAGACAGTCTGACATGCTGAACACAGCCTCTGACATGCTGAACACAGCCTCTGACATGCTGAACACAGCCTCTGACATGCTGAACACAGCCTCTGACATCCTGAGCACAGCCTCTGACATGCTGAGCACAGCCTCTGACATGCTGAGCACAGCCTCTGACATGCTGAGCACAGCCTCTGACAGGCTGAGCACAGCCTCTGACAGGCTGAGCACAGCCTCTGACAGGCTGAGCACAGCCTCTGACAGGCTGAACACAGCCTCTGACATGCTGAGCACAGCCTCTGACATGCTGAGCACAGCCTCTGACATGCTGAGCACAGCCTCTGACAGGCTGAGCACAGCCTCTGACAGGCTGAGCACAGCCTCTGACAGGCTGAGCACAGCCTCTGACAGGCTGAGCACAGCCTCTGACAGGCTGAGCACAGCCTCTGACAGGCTGAGCACAGCCTCTGACAGGCTGAGCACAGCCTCTGACATGCTGAGCACAGCCTCTGACAGGCTGAGCACAGCCTCTGACAGGCTGAGCACAGCCTCTGACAGGCTGAGCACAGCCTCTGACATGCTGAGCACAGAATCTGACATGCTGAGCACAGCCTCTGACATGCTGAGCACAGCCTCTGACAGGCTGAGCACAGCCTCTGACAGGCTGAGCACAGCCTGTGCAGTCGAAGTTGGTGGGACTCATGACGCACGAGTTAAAGGAGAGCTCCACTGAGGGAAGAAAGGCACTTTCTGGCACGGTGCCACGCTGGTGTCAGGCAGTGTGTGTTGTCTAGTGACATCACACCACGGCTCGGGAAGTGAATGAATGGTTGTAGAGCTGTTGGCACTGCCAGGCACTGTTTTGAGAGTAAGAGAGAGAGAGAGAGAGAGAGAGAGAGAGAGAGAGAGAGAGAGAGAGAGAGAGAGAGAGAGAGAGACAAAAAAGTAGAGAACTTGAAAATCCACCCCGAGGCTATCTGCTGAGGACTATCTACTTCGACCTAGATTAAGACTATCGTATATTATCTGAGAGAGAGAGAGAGAGAGAGAGAGAGAGAGAGAGAGAGAGAGGTGTGTGTCTTAATCTACCTATTTGATTACCTATGCATTTGTGGTTACAGGAACGGAGCAATGGTCACATTGTCCTGATTTAATTACTAACCTTTGACCTTGCTCTAGGAGCAGACCCATAACAGTGACCACCCAGGTATCTAATGTACTGCCAGGTGAACACCACCAACAAATGAAGCGAAACATAACCGTACGTCTCGCCCTCTCCGGGTATCGAACTCGGGGTTAGTCGATTGTGGCTACCTGGACTCTACCTGGAAGTTATTCCAGGGATCAACACCCCCGCGGCCCGGTCCACGACCAGGCCTCCCGGTGGATCAGGGCCTAATCAACTAGGCTGTTACTGCTGGTCGTGTGGAGAGACTCAGCCCTCTGGAAACAGATGCTGTGCCAGCGTGTGTCATAGTCACGCCACTCCTTGCAACAGACCAGTGTTGCAACCATAGTGTGGGTTAAGGAGAGAAAATGACTCTTACCGTGGCAGGAAAATTTAAGGAACACCCCGCACCCACTTTATTTACAAGTTAAGGTTATCATAAAGTATCGTCTATGCCCAGACAACAAGAAATCAAGCATATGTTAACAATTCCCGGCGGGGCAGAAACATTTCGAAATTGTTTCCTTACTCACACACACACATACAACAGGCCTAGTGTCTAATCGACATGTGCCTAGGACAAAATGGTAACTAACTACTGTTGCAGTGTGTAGTAAGGAAGGGAAATAACTCTGAAATCAGCGGATACTTTGTAGGAGGGCGAAGCAAGGGCGGAGAAGGTGCGCCGCAGGGCAGATTGGGTTAAGAACTGGTGCAGGCAACTCGTGTTTAGCGCTAGCAGAAGGGACATAGTGATTCGCGTTCCTGTACATCAAAAACAATCTCAACATTCACGGTAGAACAATTACAGTGATGTGTACTTATCTTCCTGTTTTGACATTACTGTGAATAGACAAATACTGGAGAACAGTGTAATGTACAGTGTTGAGAACATTCGTCAGAGACAAAGTGCACTGTAAGACACAAATTCTTCAATCAAGACAGCGGATATCTGGGCGACACTTAAGGGTTCGATACATATACCCAGGTTAAGTCTGGTTAAGCATGTACTTAGTTCAGTTTGCTGTGCAGCGGACAGCTAACATAACCTAGCCAGATTTCCAATACACACTGACACGCGGGCCATTGAGCCCAAAAAAGTAAGTGTATCATTATTCAGTTACTGAATGATATATTGACATATGCTCCTTTGGGGCAATTATTCTCATACTTACTTAATCCTCATCAGCTCCTGGGCTGTAGAACAGCTGTTTCACGTTGGAGGAGTCTTCTGGGTGCAACTGCAGAAAGGCTGAGACAGCAACAAAGCTAAGCATCTTAATTCCTGTACAGATGCATAGCTTATTCTACAGAAAAAAATCCCTACAGGCCGCATGTAGTCCAACGTACGAACCACAGCCCGGCTGATCCGGTACTGACTTTAGGTATCTGTCCAGCTCCCTCTTGAAGACAACCAGGGGTCTATTTGTAATTCCCCTTATGCATGGTGGGAGGCTATTGAACAGTCTTGGGCCCTGCACACTTACTGTGTTTTCTCTTAGTGTAGTAATGACACCCCTACTTTTCATTGGGCGTATGTTACATCGCCTGCCAAGTCTTTTGCTTTCGTAGGGAGTGATTTCTGTGTGCAGATTAGGGACCAGTCCCTCCAGGATCTTCCAGGTGTAGATTATGATGCATCTCTCTCGCCTGCACTTCAGTGAGTACAAGTCAAGTGCTTCCAGGCGTTCCCAGTAGTTAAGGTGTTTGATGGAACTTATATGTGCAGTAAAGGTTCTCTGTACATTCTCCAGATCTGCAATTTCACCTGCCTTGAATGGAGATGTTAATGTACAGCAGTATTGCAGTCTAGAGAACAAGTGATTTAATAAAGATCATTGGCTTGGCATCTCGTCTTGAATGTTCTCATTATCCAACCTATGAGTTTCCTCGCAGATGTGATAGTGGCATTGTTGTGATCCTTGAAGGTGAGATCCTCAGACATAACCACTCCCAGGTCTTTCATATTACTTTTCTTCTCTATTGTGTGATTGGATCAGACTTCTGGAGATATGAAGCGTGAGGGAGAACCTGGAGAGGAGATTCTGCAGAGAACCTTTATAGTAAAACTAACATGGCTTTAGGCATGAAATTTCCTGACATAAGAACCTGCTGAAGATCTGTGACAGTCGCATTAACATGAGAGAGAGAGGATACCTTTCCCTTACCTTGAAGGGAGAAAACTAAGTAGGAATACTTTGAAGGGTCCAGATGCTGAAGAAAATAAGTAGGGATTCTGTGAAGGGTCCAGGTAGTGAAGAAAATAAGTAGGGATGCTATGAAGGGTCTAGGTAGTGAAGAAAACAAGTAGGGATGTTGTGAAGGGAAGAAACTTGGCGGAGATACTTGAAGATAGGGAGAATGTGATTAAAGACGAGATATGCGAGAATGGAGATAATTGGGGAGAATCACCGATGGGGAAATTTCCTTAATGAAGGAGGCTAATGAGGCAAGGAGAAGGAGACTCGAATGGGTAATAAGGGATAAAAGGGAAGCGAAGTGGAAAGATTAAGAAGGAAAGTTGGTAATTTAAGAGAAAGGTGTGCATACACGTACACGTACATACACACACACACACACACACACACACACACACACACACACAAAGTGTAGTGACCAGCAGAGGTGGGGCCGTGAGATATGACTCAACCCCTGCAACCAGATATAGGTGAAAACATTCGAGTGTACACACACATTTACACAGTCTATCGATAAGTGTCTTTAAAAATTAGCAACAAACAACTGATAACTAACACACAAGAGTGGTGAAGCACCTAGAAAGGAATTAGCTTATACACGATAACCAGCAAGGTTTCAGGGAAGAAAAATCCTGTGTCACAAACCTACTGGAGTTTTACAAGGTGACAGAAGACAGACAGGAGAGGGGTGGGTAAACTGCATTTTCTTGGACTGTAAGAAGGTTTTCAACACAGCTCAGTACAAGAGATTAGTGTAAAAGCTAGAGGAGCAGGCAGGAAAAACAGGAAAGGTACTGAAATGGATCAGAGAATACTTTACAGGAAAGAAACGAGTGATGGGACATAACGAATTGTCAGAGTGGGGGTGCTGTGACAAGCTGGGTTCCACAAGGGTCAGTCCTAGAGCCGGTGCTGTTTCTGGTATATGTGAATGACATGCTGTAAGGTGTTCCTGAAGCTAATGCGAAGAATTCAAGTGGATAAGAATCAGACAGAACTACAAAGGGATCTGGACAGGCTGCAAGTCTGGTCCAGTAACTGGTTTCTGGAGTTTAATCCCACCAAGTGCAAAGTCATGAAAATTGGGGAAGGTCAAAGAAGACCGCAGACGGAGTACAGGCTAGAGGGTCATAGGCTACAAACCTTACTCAAGGAAAAGGATCTTGGGGTGGGTATAATACCGTAACATCTCCTGAGGTGCACATCAACCAAATAACTGTTGCAGCATATGGGCGCCTAGGAAAACCTAAGAATGACAGTGTACAGTGTCATTCAAGACACTGTACACCGTGTACGTCAGGCCCATATTGGAGTATGCAGCACCAGTATGGAACCCACACCTGGTCAAGCACATCAAGAAATTAGAGAAAGTTTAAAGGTTTGCAACAAGACTAGTCCCGGAGCTAAGGGGTATGTCCTACGAGAAAAGGTTAAGGGAAATCAACCTAACGACACTCGAGAACAGGAGGGATAAGGGGGACATGATAACGACATATAAAATACTGAGAGGAATTGACACGGAGGATAGGGACAGAATGTTCCTGATATGGGACACAGCAACAAGGGGACACACCTGGAAGTTGACGACTCAGATGAGTCACAGAGATGTTAGGAAGTATTTCTTCAGTCACAGAGTTGTCAGGAAGTGGAACAATCTGGAGAGTGATGTAGTGGAGGCAGGATCCATACATAGCTCTTATTTTTCTTTTCTTTTCTTACGTATTTTTAATTTTCTTCCTTATTTTTCATTTCTTTACCGCTTTATTTTTCATGTCTTTTCATCCTTCTCATCTTCCTTATTCTCCGTCCAGTCAGAATTTATAATTCCCTCCCCACCCACCGCAGTTAATGCATGCGGCGTGTACCAACAGCCTGAATGACCACACTTTCACCCACAAGGCCGGGTCTGGGACCGGGAGTGGTTGGGTCTTGGACCAGGGGTGGTTAGTGGTCTGGGATCGAGGGTGGTGGGCCAGGAATGCCGGAAGCTTCAGCGTCAACCCACCCAACATTGCGTAGGTGGGCTTGCGTACTCACGCCGATACGCTAAAATGAGAGAGGCATTCTGGTGTGTGTGTGAGAATATGTGTGTGCGTGCGTGTGTGTGTAAACTTGTATCCGCCTTTCACACTACCAAAACTTTACATTCATTTATTTTCCCGTCATAAAACAACCCGACATTCTGGATCTCTGGTGCTATGACTCGACCCCTGCAACCACAAATAGGTGAGTACAAATAGGTGAGTACACGTGCACACACGTGTCTGGCATACCTGCTGACATACTCCTAAAAAAAATAGAACTTCGTATATGCGTGCCTAGCATATTAAAACTGTGAATGAAAGGTCTAAATGTATTTAGAAAAGGGAAGAGACGAGGGAAGACAGAAAAGAGAGTGGGAGGAGAAGACGGACAGAAAAGGGGGAGGGAGGATTAGAGGAAGATAAAAAAAGAGAGAGAGGGAAAGGAAGAAGATAAAAAAAAAGGAAGAGGGAAAGGAAGAAGATAAAAAAAAAGGAAGAGGGAAAGGAAGAAGATAAAAAAAAGGAAGAGGGAAAGGAAGAATACAGAAAAGTGGGAGGGGAATTAGAGGAAGACAGAAAAGAATAAGGGGGATTAAAGGAAGACAGAAAAGAAAGAGGGGGGTTAGAGGAAGGCAGAAAAGAGGGAGGGGGATTAGAGGAAGAGGAAAAAAGAGATGGGGAGAGGAGAAAAGACAGAAAAGGATGGGGAGAAATGGAAGTAAAAACAGAAAAGTGGGAAAGGAGGAAAAAGGGAAAAGAGAGAAAAGAGGGAGGGGGGAGAAGAGAGAAAAGGAAGGGGAAAAGACAGAAAAGAAAGGGGAATGGGAGGAAAAGAGAGAGAAAAGTGAGAAGTTGCGTGTTACTTGACAATGAACTCTTTGATCCAGGAAATCACTCAGTATTCTTCTCAATACATGTAAACACAAAACACACAACACAAACACAAATATCCAAGGTAAAACAACTATCAGCATGAACCAAACACACAACACAAACACTAGCACCAAACACACTACACAACACTGAAACATAGCACCAAACCAAAACATAGCACAACACAACACTAGCACCAAACACACTACACAAACACTAGCACCAAACAACAACACCTACCAAACAATACACTAGCACCAAACACACAACACAAACACTAGCACCAAGACACACATACACAAACACTAGCACAACACAACACAACACTAGCACCAAACAACACTACACAACATGCACAAACACACACAACACAGCAAACACTAGCCCCCCACAAACACTACACAACACTGCACCAAACACACCACAAACACTAGCACCAAACACACTACACAAACACTAGCACCAAAACACACACAAACTACCCATACAACACTACACAAACACACTAACACAAACACTAGCACCAAACACAACACAAACACTAGCACCAAACACACAACACAAACACTAGCACCAAACACACTACACAAACACTAGCACCAAACACACAACACAAACACTAGCACCAAACACACTACACAAACACTAGCACCAAACACACAACACAAACACTAGCACCAAACACACTACACAAACACTAGCACCAAACACAACACACTAGCACCAAACACACTAACACAAACACTAGCACCAAACACACACACAAACACTAGCACCAAACAACTACAAAACACTAGCACCAAACAACACAAAACATAGCACCAAACAACTACACAACACTAGCACCAAACACACTACACAAACACTAGCACCAAACACACTACACAAACACTAGCACCAAACACACTACACAAACACTAGCACCAAACACACAACACAAACACTAGCACCAAACACACTACACAAACACTAGCACCAAACACACTACACAAACACTAGCACCAAACACACACACAAACACTAGCACCAAACACACACACAAACACTAGCACCAAACACACTACACAAACACTAGCACCAAACAACAACAACAAACCACTAGCACCAAAACAACACACAAACACTAGCACCAAACACACAACACAAACACTAGCACCAAAAACACAACACAAACACTAGCACCAAACACACAACACAAACACTAGCACCAAACACACACACAAACACTAGCACCAAACACACACACAAACACTAGCACCAAACACACTACACAAACACTAGCACCAAACACACTACACAAACACTAGCACCAAACACACCACACAACCACTAGCACCAAACATACAAAACAACCACTAGCACCAAACAAACAAAACAACCACTAGCACCAAACATACAAAACAACCACTAGCACCAAACAAACAAAACAACCACTAGCACCAAACAAACAAAACAACCACTAGCACCAAACAACAAACAACCACTAGCACCAAACAAACAAAACAACCAACACAACAAACATACACAAAAACAAACCACTAGCACCAAACATACAAAACAACCACTAGCACCAAACATACAAAACAACCACTAGCACCAAACAAACAAAACAACCACTAGCACCAAACAAACAAAACAACCACTAGCACCAAACAAACAAAACAACCACTAGCACCAAACATACAAAACAACCACTAGCACCAAACAACAAAACAACCACTAGCACCAAACAAACAAAACAACCACTAGCACCAAACAAACAAAACAACCACTAGCACCAAACATACAAAACAACCACTAGCACCAAACAAACAAAACAACCACTAGCACCAAACAACAAAACAACCACTAGCACCAAACAACAAAACAACCACTAGCACCAAACAAACAAAACAACCACTAGCACCAAACAAACAAAACAACCACTAGCACCAAACAAACAAAACAACCACTAGCAACAAAAAAAACACAACAACCACTAGCACCAAACAAACAAAACAACCACTAGCACCAAACACACCAAACAACCACTAGCACCAAACAAACAAAACAACCACTAGCACCAAACAAAACAACCACTAGCACCAAACAAACAAAACAACCACTAGCACCAAACATACAAAACAACCACTAGCACCAAACAACAAAACAACCACTAGCACCAAACAAACAAAACAACCACTAGCACCAAACAAACAAAACAACCACTAGCACCAAACACACAAAACAACCACTAGCACCAAACAAACAAAACAACCACTAGCACCAAACAAACAAAACAACCACTAGCACCAAACAAACAAAACAATACAATCACTACCAAGGCACATAATGCCTACAACCTGGTGACCAAGACACAGGTGCAACAAGTGAAAAACCTAGGTGTTGTACTTTACTCTTAGTACATGTGAGTACGTGAGAGTACATGGGGAAGACAGCAAGAGAACTGAGTCCAGAGACGTCTATATTCTGATACAAGGTGAAGGAATATTATGGGGAAAAAAATTGAGACGAGGAGGATAATGGGGAGGAAATGGAGACATAAGAGGACGATGAAGAAGAGAAGGAAGATGAAAGAAGGAAAAAGAAGTGGAAGAGAATGAAGGGCTGGCTGACTGGCATACCTCTTTACATACTCGAACGAGTATCCCCATGAAAATGGGGCTACAGCAGAGAATGGGACTATACCTTTGAATGGGACTACAGCAGAGAATGGGACTACAGCAGAGAATGGGACTACAGCAGAGAAAAGGACTACAACAGAGAATAGGACTACAGCAGATAATAGGACTATAGCAGATAATGGAACTACAGCAGACAATGGGATTACAGCAGAGAGCACGCGTTAATCGGACAAGGGGAATGGGAAAGAGAGAAATGGGCGTCTGCTTTCTTCCTGTGTGAGTTATTTCCGGTTGATCCTCGCTCAGTTTATGGCACTACTCTCGCACTTTCACAAACAAGAGTACCGCCTCGCACACCCCATGGTTCCCTGGTGGTACGTTTGATGCTACCATGGCTGATGAACCTTTCATGGAGCACTTACGACGGTACTCTGGAACCTTTGAAGCTGCCCTAGCTAATAAACCTTTCATGGAACACTTACGATAGTACTCTGGAACCTTTGAAGCTGCCATACCTGGAGTCTACCTGGAGGGCATTCCGGGGATCGACGTCCCCCCGGCCCTAGCTAATAAACCTTTCATGGAACACTTACGATTTTTCTCTGGAACCTTTGAAGCTGCCCTAGCTAATGAACCTTTAATGGAACAATTGCGAAAGTACTCTGGAACCTCTGAACCTGCTCTAGCTGATAAACCTTTAATGTAGGGGTTCACAACCTTTTCTATGCCCAGAACCCATAGGAAATGTTTGATTAATGTTCCTTCCTCTACCAAAATAATATCACATTTGAAGATGAAGAAAACATTTTGGTACAACAAACGGAAGTGTGCTTTTCATTAGCTACCCCTAAAGTGCCGTCTCACCCCCCGTGGGGTGCATGCACTCCAGGCTGTGAACCTCTGCTATAATGGAACAGTTATGATAGTACTCTGAAACCTCTGAAGCTGCCATAGCTGATCAACTTTTAATGGAATAGTTATGATACACTTCTGAAGTCTCATAGTTCAGGCTGACACTATGTGGCCCATCCTGTGTGATGGAATATGACAGTGAAACACCATCCTGTGTGATGGAATATGACGGTGAAACACCATCCTGTGTGATGGAATATGACAGTGAAACACCATCCTGTGTGATGGAATATGACAGTGAAACACCATCCTGTGTGATGGAATATGACAGTGAAACACCATCCTGTGTGATGGAATATGACAGTGAAACACCATCCTGTGTGATGGAATATGACAGTGAAACACCATCCTGTGTGATGGAATATGACAGTGAAACACCATCCTGTGTGATGGAATATGACAGTGAAACACCATCCTGTGTGATGGAATATGACAGTGAAACACCATCCAGTGTGATGGAATATGACAGTGAAACACCATCCAGTGTGATGGAATATGACAGTGAAACACCATCCTGTGTGATGGAATATGACAGTGAAACACCATCCTGTGTGATGGAATATGACAGTGAAACACCATCCTGTGTGATGGAATATGACAGTGAAATTGTTCTCACAATGTAACTATCATACAGAATAGCGTAGCAGCACAATGCTGATGTATCAAATTTTACCAAATAAAACCTGGCCTTCTTGGGGGTTCCGGGAACCCCGGGCTTCCTGGAACCCCAGGTAGAGCTCCTTCCCAAGGAATTGATGGATATTTATCTAAATATGGGCCGGGTACCCGTCTGCATATATACACCTGTGTCTTATACACACATTGTAGGAGCCTCATACCTAAGTAGCAGTGTTCGTCTCACAACAGAAAAGGACCTGGGTTCAAATCACGCTTACTTTTTAGTGTGAACGTCGCTTTACCGACGCTCTTCAGCCACGTTTGGTTTGGAGGATTAATTAAGCTATTACAGGTAAGTCTCCTAACACCTAATGCCTCTGTTAGCCTAGGAGTAAATATGAACCCAATAGACGATTGTGGGTGGCATCCTGGAGGGGATTGTGGGTGGTATCCTGAAGGGGATTGTGGGTGGCATCCTAGAGGAGGGGATTGTGGGTGGCATCCTGGAGGTAATTGTGGGTGGCATCCTGAAGATGATTGTGGGTGGCATCCTGAAGGAAGGGTCTGTGGCAGGCATCCTGGAGTAAAATCTAAGAACGCAAACTTAGATGAATCTCAATGTTTCCCTGGGTTATTAAACCACCTGGGTAATTGAACCTCCTGGGTTTTTAAGATAAGAAAAGAACATAAGAAAGGAGGAACACTGCAGCAGGCCTGTTGGCCCATACTAGGCAGGTCCTTCACAATCCGTCCCACTAACAGAATATTTGCTCAACCCAATTTTCAATGCTACCCAAGAAATAAGCTTTGACAATTCTACCCACTCATGCGCGAGTCCCACTCAAATCCAACCCCTCTCACTCATGAATTTATCCAACCTAAATTTGAAACTACCCAAGGTCCTAGCTTCAATAACCCTACTAGGCAGACTGTTCCACTCATCAACTACCCTATTTCCAAACCAATACTTTCCTATATCCTTTCTAAATCTAAACTTATCTAACTTGAATCCATTATTGCGGGTCTCTCTGGAGAGATATCCTCAAGACCTTATTTATATCCCCTTTGTTAATACCAATTTTCCACTTGTATACCTCGATCATGTCTCCCTCATTCTACGTCTTACAAGTGAATGTAATTTTAGGGTCTTCAATCTTTCTTCGTAAGGAAGATTTCTAATGCTATGTATTAATTTAGTCATTCTACGCTGAATGTTTTCTAACGAATTGATGTCCATTCTGTAATATGGAGACCAGAACTGAGCTGCGTAATCTAGGTGAGGCCTTACTAATGATGTATAAAGCTGTAATATAACCTCTGGACTTCTGTTGCTAACACTTCTGATATAAATCCCAGTAATCTATTTGCCTTATTACGTACGCTTAGGCATTGCTGTCTTGGTTTAAGGTTGCTGCTTACCATCACCCCCAAGTCCTTCTCGCAATCTGTATGGCTAAGTTCTACGTTATTTAACTTATAAGTGCTTGGGTTATGGACACTCCCGAGCTTCAGAACCTTGCATTTATCTACATTGAACTGCATCTGCCACTTTTCTGACCACGAATTAAGTTTGTCTAAATCTTCCTGAAGTTCTATGACATCTATGTTTGAATCAATTATCCTACCTATCTTCGTGTCGTCGGCGAATTTGCTCATATCACTAGTAATTCCCTCATCAAGGTCATTGATATATATTATAAATAACAATGGGCCTAA
Source organism: Cherax destructor (assembly GCA_009830355.1). Lineage (NCBI taxonomy): Eukaryota > Metazoa > Arthropoda > Malacostraca > Decapoda > Parastacidae > Cherax > Cherax destructor. Next base: position 122,369 of record WNWK01003970.1, on the reverse strand, counting down.
GACTGATCCCTGTGGAACACCACTTGTTACAAGTCCCCATTCGGATTTAACCCCATTTATGCACACTCTCTGCTTCCTATTGGTGAGCCATGACTCGATCCATGACAGCACTTTTCCCCCAATGCCATGAGCTGCCACTTTCTTTAACAGTCTCTGGTGCGGTACTCTATCAAAAGCCTTACTAAAGTCTAAATAAACAATATCGAATTCTTTATCGTGATCAACAGCCTCAAAAGCTTTACTGAAGAAGGTTAATAAATTAGATAGGCAAGAACGGCCCCTCGTGAATCCATGCTGGGTATCATTAATCAAATTATGGTTATCTAGATGGCTTCTAATATTATCAGCTATAATTGACTCTAGTAATTTGCCTACAATTGAGGTCAGGCTTATTGGGCGGTAGTTTGACGGTAGTGACTTGTCCCCTGCTTTAAAAATAGGAATTACATTAGCCATCTTCCACATATCAGACACTACACCTGTTACTAAACTTTCTGGGTTGTTAAACCACCTGGATTAATAAACATAATATTTTATATTAGTACGTAATAATAATAATAACAACAACAACAGAGGTTACGATAAGCGTTGAAGAGAGTGGTGATAATTTGGATAATGAGCCATATAATGAGAGATAATGAGCCATATAATGAGAGATAATGAGCCATATAATGATATGACTGATATGATTTATTCGCGATGGTGACTATGCTGGAAGAGGAAGAACAGAAAGAAGTGGAAGAAGAAAAATATGAAGAAAAGGAAGTAAAGAGAAGAACAATAAGAAAAACAAGAAAAAGAAAAGCAGAAGCAAAAGAAACAACAACATTAGAAGTAGAGAGAGAGAGAGAGAGAGAGAGAGAGAGAGAGAGAGAGAGATAGATAGAGAGCGAGCGAGCGAGAGAGAGAAAGAGAGAGAGAGAGAGAGAGAGAGAGAGAGAGAGAGAGAGAGAGAGAGAGAGTAAACACAATGAACATGCCTTAAACATTCCAAACACGACATTAAAAAACACCATCATGGGTATATGTAATTTAACGCCAGCCACACAAACATACTGAGAATGTCCCCCATTCCTCTTCCCTCCGCCTCATTCCCCATTTATTTTCCCCTCACTTCTCACCCCTTTCTCGTCACCTCACCTCCCCTCAATTCCCCACCTTCCTGTATAAATTGTAAATGTATATCCAGATGTTCTCATGGTAACCCTTTTGAGGCCTAGTTCCTAGGCCTTTTGTGTATCCATATGTTCTTGCTCTACCATCCACAGGATGGATATGTGATGCACAATAAACTAGCCACTCCATCCACAGGATGGATACAATAAACTAGCCACTACTATCCACTGGATGGATACGAGGTGCACAATAAACTAGCCACTACCATCCACTGGATGGATACGAGGTGAACAATAAACTAGCCACTACCATCCACTGGATGGATACGAGGTGCACAATAAACTAGCCACTACCATCCACTGGATGGATACGAGGTGCACAATAACAGCCACTACCATCCACTGGATGGATACAAGTGCACAATAAACTAGCCACACCATCCACTGGATCGTCACATATCTGCCCTACCACCCTGTGCACAATAAACTAGCCACTACCATCCACTGGATGATACAAGTGCAAATAAATACCAGCTGCTCATCCACTGGATGGACTTGAGGTGCACAATAAATCTAGCCACTACCATCCACTGGATGGATAGAGTGCACAATAAACTAGCCACCGTCCACGGATGGATACACAATCGCCATACATCCACTGGATGGATACGAGGTGCACAATAAACTAGCCACTACCGTCCACTGGATGGATACGAGGTGCACAATAAACTAGCCACTACCATCCACTGGATGGATACGAGGTGCACAATAAACTAGCCACTACCAGTCCACTGATGGATACGAGGTGCACAATAAACTAGCCACTACCTCCACTGAATGGATACGAGGTGCACAATAAACTAGCCCTACCTCCACTGGATGGATACAGTGCACAAACTAGCCATACCATCCACTGGATGGATACGAGGTGCACAATAAACTAGCCACTACCATCCACTGGATGGATACGAGGTGCACAATAAACTAGCCACTACCGTCCACTGAATGGATACGAGGTGCACAATAAACTAGCCACTACCGTCCACTGGATGGATACGAGGTGCACAATAAACTAGCCACTACCATCCACTGGATGGATACGAGGTGCACAATAAACTAGCCACTACCATCCACTGGATGGATACGAGGTGCACAATAAACTAGCCACTACCATCCACTGGATGGATACGAGTGCACAATAAACTAGCCACTACCGTCCACTGAATGGATACGAGGTGCACAATAAACTAGCCACTACCGTCCACTGGATGGATACGAGGTGCACAATAAACTAGCCACTACCATCCACTGGATGGATACGAGGTGCACAATAAACTAGCCACTACCGTCCACTGAATGGATACGAGGTGCACAATAAACTAGCCCCTACCGTCCACTGGATGGATACGATGTGCACAATAAACTAGCCACTACCATCCACTGGATGGATACGAGGTGCACAATAAACTAGCCACTACCATCCACTGGATGGATACGAGGTGCACAATAAACTAGCCACTACCGTCCACTGAATGGATACGAGGTGCACAATAAACTAGCCACTACCGTCCACTGGATGGATACGAGGTGCACAATAAACTAGCCACTACCATCCACTGGATGGATACGAGGTGCACAATAAACTAGCCACTACCATCCACTGGATGGATACGAGGTGCACAATAAACTAGCCACTACCATCCACTGGATGGATACGAGGTGCACAATAAACTAGCCACTACCGTCCACTGAATGGATACGAGGTGCACAATAAACTAGCCACTACCGTCCACTGGATGGATACGAGGTGCACAATAAACTAGCCACTACCATCCACTGGATGGATACGAGGTGCACAATAAACTAGCCACTACCGTCCACTGAATGGATACGAGGTGCACAATAAACTAGCCACTACCATCCACTGGATGGATACGAGGTGCACAATAAACTAGCCACTACCGTCCACTGAATGGATACGAGGTGCACAATAAACTAGCCACTACCGTCCACTGAATGGATACGAGGTGCACAATAAACTAGCCACTACCGTCCACGGGGGTACAATAAACCAGGTATTTCTGACCAACAATCTTATCTTTCTTTTCCCTGCCGTCTCTCCTTCCTCTCTCCTACTTCGTCCTTACCCCCTTCCTCTCTCCTACTTCGTCCTTACCCCCTTCCTCTCCCTTTACTTACCCTCGCTTCCTCTCCCTCTTGACCTCTGACCCCCATACAATCCCTCCCTTCACACGTGGGTCACTGCGGCAAGCTATTCAGGTTTGAAAGCTATAAATTGTTCAATTTCCTTCCAGGTTTTACACGTTCTAAAACTGAGAAGCTCTGTGTGTGTACTACGTTAATATGCTAAGCATTTTTTTGTTTTTGTAATTCCTAAATTTACTGCTTATGAATCCTTAGATACTGTACAAGCAATCAATTAGTTATTGGTATTTTAGTCTTAAGATAGGCCTGAGTTTGCCCCAAATACTCTGCATAACAATGGACATTCTGCATGCACACCTAAATGTCACACCCATCTCTGCACATTTTATGATGCTGAAATAAAGATTATGATAATTTGTTCTTGCAGGGGTCGAGTCATAGCTCCTGGCCCCACTTCGTCGCTAGTCGCTACTAGGTCGACTCTGCCCCAAGAGCCTTACCGTATGTCATCTTAATAAAGTTATGCGGGGATCCTGCCTCCACTACTACACTCTCCAGATTGTGTGTATTCACAACCTATATGTGGTTGTAGGGGTCAGGTGACAGCTCCTGGCCCCGTCTCTTTGCTGGTCCCGGCTCCAGGAGCCTTATCGTGTGTGTGTGTGTGTTTCACCTGTGTTTATTGACACAAATGAACGAGTAACTTCGCTTGGAACGTTATAAACAAAAATATATTTTACGAGAACCTCCATCACAGCTTGTGTGATTAAACCCATGTTTATCAATGACGTCATCATCGCCATACACATTCATCCAAGGAGCTTAATCATCTGTCCAAACAGCGTTACCAATTCTCGCTAATAATGACCATTAGTTATGACAAGCCTATCGTAACAGCCTTCAGTTACGATAAGCCTACCGTAAAAGTCTTCAGCTATGACAAACGTATCGTAACAGCCTTCATTTACGATAAACGTATCGTAACAGTCTTCATTTACGATAAACTTATCGTAACAGCCTTCATTTACGACAAAACTACCACCACAACAATCACCAAAAACGACAATCAGAAGCAATCGACAGATCACCTTTCTGATCTCCATTAAACCTCCCTTCCGCCTAGATCTGCCAATAAGACACTCTTCAATGCACATGTAAACGATTGCCCATCAGAATCCTGATAATACGTATCAGTAATCATGCAAATGCCACTCAGAAACCCGATACTACGTGTCAGTAAGCAGACAAATGACACTCAGAACCTCGCTAATGGGATACTACCTGTGAGGTGTTGGAATACTTCTCAAGGCTCTTAGAATGGAGAACACGTGTGCAAACGCACGTAGAACAATAATTGTGTTTGTCCTGAGGAATGGGGTTAGAGGCGGAAGAGGAAAGGAATTAGATGCGGAAGAGGATAAGGATTGGATTCAAAACAGAAAATAGCTTAGAGAAAGAGGAAAAATCCGTTATTAATGGAAGAGGAAAAGGGGAAGGGGTTAAAGAAGGAAGATGAATAAATTTATTTATACCTGGAAAAAACTAAAGGAACTGGTCCCAAATCTACACACTGAAATCACTGCCTACCAGAACACGAGGCAGGAATGTCGTGAGTACACTAATAGAACACAAGTTCCTGAAGTTAGTTCCTGATGAGCCTGGCTGTGGTGCTCTCTCTCTCTCTCTCTCTCTCTCTCTCTCTCTCTCTCTCCCCAGTGACACAGTGTAAACTACAAATAAGAGAGATTTTCTTAGAATAATTCAAGAAATAATAGAATTACGGAAACAGTAACGTTTCACGTTGTTTCTTTGTTCAAAACTAAGTCGCGTTCACAGACTAAGTTTTTCACTGAACTCGCGCGCGCGCGCGTGTATATATATATATATATATATATATATATATATATATATATATATATATATATATATATATATATATATATATATATACACACTGTCCTCACACTGCTTAGAAACTCTGGAAGTGCGTACATGCGCGCAGCACAATGCGTATAACCAGTATGGTGCAACTTTTCCTTAACACTGGTGTCTCCATCCCACTCCCCCCCTCCCACTCCTCTCCTCCCTCTCCTCCTCCTCCCAACTCCTCCGCCAGCTGATTCAATCAATCTTCTTGACCTTTTATTTCCGGTTGTTTAGGATGACAGTGAAATGCCGACTGTGTCGTGAAACTAAAGTCTGGTCATCTAGAGAAGCGCTAAACTCGTAGGTCATATGGTGGCTGGGTTTGATGCCAGGAAGATTTAATTATATTTACAAACCACTAAAACCCTTTGGTTACCCATCAATTTGACATTACCAGGTTTACACCATTACACACTCAAGTCGTAATGCAATGTCAATGAATAAGCAGAAGAACCGGCGGGGACTCGAACCGTGGTGTTAGCGTGTACAAGACCCAGGTTTTCCGTAGCTTGATTGCTAGCGTACTCAGCTCACACACTGAGGTCCGGGGATCGATTCCCCGTGTTTCCATAAGACACCTGCTGGCCCTGTTCACCCATCAGTAAAATAGGTACCTGGGTGTTAGTGGACTGGTGTGGGTCGCATCCTGGGACAAAATTGACCTAATTTGCGGGAAATGCTCAGCATAACAAGGGACTTTCTATATAGTAGTATGTCATTGATGTCAGCTATGGTCTGTATACCTTGTACATGTACTGGTAGAAACAAAGATATTATTATACTAATACCTTTGAACCTTTGAAGAGTTTCGAGAGTATCTACTCTCTGAGCCCGGCCATGGGCCAGGCTCGTTGTACCACTGAGCCACGAAGCTCATATTAAAACTTGCTAATATCTCGCACCTTTGTAGGGTCGTAGCATCCAAAAAATTTCTCACCAGGCTGACAGCATCCAACGTAGGATAAAATGAAATTAATCTCATAAGATGACACATTACAATGTTCCTGGATAAGGGGAAGCATGTGAAGGATAATATCCACAACACCATTATTCTAGAACCACTGGTATAGTGGGCTGAGGCACCGTAATCGTAATGTCACTGCCTGACTCATGTGATGAGTACAGGTTCTTATCCTTGACCTGCCTGCATATATATATATATATATATATATATATATATATATATATATATATATATATATATATATATATATACATGTACTCACTTAATTGTGGTTGCAGGGGCCGATTCATAGCTCCTGGCCCCGCTTCTTCACTGATCGCTACTAGGTCCTCTCTCTCTCTGCTCCATGAGCTTTATCATATCTCATCTTTAAACTATGTATGGATCCTGCCTCCACTACATCACTTTCCAGACTATTCCACTTCTTGATAACTCTATGACTGAAGAAATACTTCCTAACATCCCTGTGACTCACCTGAGTCTTCAACTTCCAATTGTGACCCCTTGTTGATGTGTCCCATCTCTGGAACATCCAGTCCCTGTCCACCTTGTCGATTCCTCTCAGTATTTTATGTCGTTATCGCGCGCGCACATGCGTGTATGTGTGTGTGTGTGTGTGTGTGTGTGTGTGTGTGTGTGTAAAACAACTACAGTGGGAGAGAGACAGACAGACAGACAGTAGTCAAGTGTCTCCAGGTTACTGATACAGTGGCATGATCCATGTCCGGGAGTGGTGGTGTAACACTTAACATACCGAAACCCTCTCCAGGTAAACCATCATCAACCACCACCACCAACCACCACCACCAACCCCTATCCACCATCCCCACCACCACCACAACCGTCAAAACGACCTGCACCATCAACACAATCACCAACAACCACCCCAACTCCAACTCTACCTCCTCCGCATGTAAACAAGTCTTCACCCCTCCCTCCCTCCCCTCCATGAACTACATTCCATATCAGTGGTCGGTCCCTGGGGGAGGGGCATCGCCTCTGCCCCTCGGTCTCAGACGAGGTCTCCGGGTCCCTAGCCTGATAGCAGACAGCGTTATCGCACTATGAAGTGTTAGACTAAGGGGGTTGTGCACTTGCTACAATGGGGATTTGTAATCCCACTTGGAAAAAAGTTTCGACTAGGTGGAGTAGATCCTATTAGCAGCCGCTAGCCTAGAGGGGTTGTTAATCCCACTACAAAGGATTTGCCACTGGGGATTTCATCCCACTGAGATGAATGTAATTAGGGAGCACCACCCATGCAGGAATACAAACAGTAGCCTCCAGACTGAAAGACGGAGAAAGGGATACGAACATGGGAAGGGAAGAATAACCGAAAAAAAGGGTGACAGGAGGAAGACGACGAAAATGGGCCAGAAGGGAAGGAAAAGGGAGAATAGGAAGACCCTAAGACTCCCTTTAGAAGGAAATTCCTCAAGGAATTCTTTCACAAAATATGTCTAGCACTTCTGAGGTCTTCCCTTTTAGTGGAAAGGAAGGAAGAAAGAAGCTCGATGGAAATGAAAGAATAGCTTGATGGAAATGAAAGAATAGCTTGATGGAAAGAAGATAAACTTGATGGAAAGGAAAGAAATCAGAATACAAGATAAAAGAAATCAGTCTTTATCTTGGGATAGAAGAAATCAGTCTTCATCGTCATGAGGTAGGAAAATCAGTCTTTATCGTCTTTGGGCAGGGGCAGTAGGGTAGCAGATCCCGGTGGAGGGAGGTATCTATCAATTGGGTATCATTGTTGTGTCAGAACAACGGTAGGTACCACGTATTCACTCACCCATGCAACTCTCAACACCATAAGACAGGCAGGCTGTTCCTGTAATCTACCCCTAGTTCTGTAACCTCCCATGATCCTGCAACCTCCCCTGATCCTGCAATCTCCCCTGATCCTGCAACCTCCTCTGATCCTACAACTACCCCTGATCCTGCAACCTCCTCTGATCCTACAACTTCCCCTGATCCTGCAACCTTCTCTGATCCTACAACTACCCCTGATCCTGCAACCTCCTCTGATCCTACAACTTCCCCTGATCCTGCAACCTTCTCTGATCCTACAACTACCCCTGATCCTGCAACCTCCTCTGATCCTACAACTTCCCCTGATCCTGCAACCTTCTCTGATCCTACAACTACCCCTGATCCTGCAACCTCCTCTGATCCTACAACTTCCCCTGATCCTGCAACCTCCCCTTGTCAGTAATGTTACTGAATCCCTATGTAATACGTATACTTGTGTAGTATATCGTAGTTAGTATCAGCTATATTATATATAGGATCCCTGTTCAGCTAGGCTCTCTGGCTAGCTGTGACGTCACCAGCCATGCCCATTATATATAGGATCCCTGTTCAGCTAGGCTCTCTGGCTAGCTGTGACGTCACCAGCCATGTCCATGTGAGCAGTGTACGAGAGGCTCACTCCCTCACTTGGACCTCAGGCATAGAACCAAACAGATAGGCTGGGCTTCCTCCCCTCACGACTATTTACAATATAAGCTACCAACTGACCTAGTGTGTATTACTTCAACCAACATATCTCCAAAGTACTCACGCAACAAATGGTGGCAGCGGTGGGATTATACAATAAAAGTAATAACAGAAAAATTAGCCATTAACCACATGTGCCATAACTTGTCCATATACCGGGTTCTATCACCATTTTTACATCTTACATAGCAGGTCAAGACTCCAGGAAGGTTTCGTCATACCCATGCACCAAGGTAAAAGCTTGCTGTGTGTAGTTCACCGTGAAAGCACAGATTTCTTCAAGATTCTACATGGTGTATGGTGTGTCACCGTGAAAGCACAGATTTCTTCAAGATTCTACATGGTGTATGGTGTGACGCCAGCCACGAGAGTACCATCCTCCCGCCTTCAACTTCACAGCAAGTGTACTCCAAAACTCCAGCCTACGTATAGAGACATTTTCTCAGTCTATAGTGAACTTCTTGTATTATTCAGAGAATTGTGCTTTAATTGCAGACTCAGTGTTAATTTAGATTCTCTGCTTGCCATATTTTTCCTAGTATTATCCTTGTTTATTTTTCGTGTTTCAGTTTTATATGTTGTGCTGTGTTAATTCCTTATATCTGACGTAAGTACTATTTGCTGTGCTGTGTGCAGTATTGTGCTCAATTTCTTTTTTCAGCCATTCACTCCTTGTGAACTGCTCTTTTCCTCCATCTGATTTTTTTTAAGTGTTGTGCTACCTACTACATTTCATTTTTCTTGCTAATTTTGTGTTACTTCATTCAGTACTCTTCAGGAAGTGATTTAGTGAGTAATGTCGTCCCTGTGCAAAGTCCTATTGTTTCATCACCGACTGATAAACCAAACCAGACACCTAGACATCATAGCTTTGCTCATGACCCTTTTGATGCATTGCCCCTATTCAATGGGAATCTAGACAATCTTGAAGCGTGGTTTACTGCTGTTCGTTCTAGAGCGAATGCCTTAGTGGAAGGTCCTCCATCAGACGAAAGTATCATCAGAATTGGGAAAGAAAGTCTTGTTAGATCACCAGCTGCCATGAATGTCTCTAACCTGCTTCAAATGAGTGACTTTGAGGATCTCACTGCGTGGGCATAGTATGAGAATTTGATACATTACCTTAAACCAGCGAGAGTCTGACCTGTACGCATAGGTATGCAGTACCTATGCCAGATGAATTATTGGTTGAATTCGCACTTCAGTTAAATAACCTTTTGTTCTCATTCATTAAAGCAGTACAATCTTCAGACTTCATACCTGACGAGGATAAACGATCTACTGCGTTGTTTGCTAAATTAGCAGCTTTTGGAGCTATGAAGCAGTTAATGCCACCTGCTTCCTTGTATACTCATAACTCCAGCCCTTTGTCAAAATGGCACCGCTTGCAGCTCTTATGCACATGTGTGATTTGTGTCTCAAAGGCACCTTCCCTTACCACAGGTGTGCATTCCCTACTATGAATCATCCAGTAGCACCCCTTGTTTGTGTAACAGCGAAAAGTCCTGATAGACATCAATCACGTCAGTCGTCCAAGGCTAGTGTATGTTGTGTCAGTGTCATAAATACACTTTTGTAGTGTATCAGAATCATCTTAGCTTTACATAGCCGGTCCCTTTGCATGTGACGTCACGATACCCGCTGACGTCAGAGGCTCTGCGCATGTGTATGGCCACGCAGAGGCAGTGCTCTCACTAAGCCGTAGACCTACAAGCTGAACAGAAGTGTGGGTACACCTCCTCTCACAGACTCGTAAATATACCGTAACCACCCTAAAGGAGTGTCTTTGATAACCTATTTATCTCTCTCAAACCCCACACAACAAGTGGTGGCAGCGGTGGGATTCGAACCCACTCCTCCGAAGAGACTGGTGCCTCAAACCAGACTCTATAACTGTGGCTACAGAGGCCATATTGCAGTCAATTGTCCAGATAGTAACCCTAAGAAGCATTGTCCTGATGATGAATTCCAGTCAGATTTGCCTTATTGTACGTATCATAGAATACACGGACATGATACATCTGAGTGTAATGCTCTGTACAATAGTAGACATTCTAGATCTTTCCAGGGTTGCTTCTACTACAGTAACAGACGTGGAAACCGAGGTCGTGCATCCAAGACTTATGAAAGTAAGTCTCAAGCATGTCCTTCACCTCCGGGGAAAGTCGAGCACCCGAGTCCCAACGCCCCATGGTGACAATTGGAGATAATGAATACTCTACACCTGTTCAGAATTCCTTTGAGGCTCTGTGTGATCTCGAGGGAATCTCGTTAATGATGTTGCTTCAGTACTTGATGAAGATAATTTTGGGGATGATGTGGAAAGTATGTTTACTGATGATGAACTTCCTGCTAGTTTGCATATTAATTCTGATACTAAGGTAGGTCCCTTAGTTCAAGCTTCTGTCCGTAAAGCGCCAGTTCATGTCTTCATGGACTCTGGTGCGCAAGTGAATATTGTCCTGTCTAGTTTCTTCAAGGATAAGCAGTTGCGACATGTCTTTTTTGTGGAGCTGCTCGTGTAACTTCCCTTAGTGGTGTGTCAGGCTTGAGCATACGTATTCAAGGAAAGACCTCCCTTACCTTCTCTATCCAGGGTCGAGATTTTACATTTTATGGCTTCCTTCCTTGTTGTTGACCAGATTAGTTTCCCTGGCAATCTCCTCCTGGGATTCGTGTCCATGAGAAATTTGTGAATCGTGCTTGATCCCTATAGATGGCATGCCCAGATAAGTGATTTGATTGTGCCATTTTGGGGTTATCAGCTTGGTTCTGACATCTGCCACACCGCCACAGAATACGAAGTGAGGATTAAGTCCTTACAGACCGATGCCTTTTCTAGTAGCGTTACCAAGCGGTCAGGCACTGGAAATCCTGTCACTCCTATCTGTGTCCAACCTACAACTTCAGACATGCAAGATAGTGTCCAGTTACCTCAGGTGTCGGAGGAACCCCAGACAACCCTGAGTGCTGAGACTATCTCTGCAATGACTGAGTTCGAGTGGTAGTTCCTCCACAGGGGACGCCTTGTCGGAAAACGATCACTTGAAACTAGTGATGCCATCTCTTGTTGAAGTCATAGGCCATCTGCAGAAAGATGTCTGTCGCGGCTAGTGCCGTCACTAGTGTCTGTTGTTGTCCCTCATGTTCCAGAAGGTGATAACGTCCTAGTTGACAGTGATTCCTGTAAAGGGTTTGTTTGTTGAGCCGTCTTTACGTGTTGTTAATAGCTAATACTTCGGGTGACAGTGTTCGACTCGGAGCGAATACGGATATTGTAGACCTTGTACACTACCCCTATCCTGTGTGTGCAGAAGTTGACATGTCACCAGACCAGTGGGTCGGTGCTATTTCAGCCGGGGAGAGTTCATCCAGTTTGCTGGATCAGTCTACTCCACCAGTTGAGAAGAAAGACTTAGCTCCTGACTTCCCGGACGAGGTCAAGCATGTGTTGAATCTGTTGAACAAACATCGTAAAGCCACTGCCTTACCAAGTGAGATGGGTAAAACGAGCCTACTGTCCCATCATATCCCGCTTGAACCTGGTACCAGACCTATTTATATACCTTCGTACAGAATGCCACATTCACAAGTTGCTGTCGCAGAAGAATTGGTCAATCAGATGCTTGATGATGGTGTCATCGCACCGAGTAATTCACCCTGTAATGCACCCTTGATTCTAGTACCTAAGAAGGACGGTACTTGGCGTCCAGTGATAGACTTTTGGAAGCTAAACGTGAAAACTATCCCAGATCGCTTCCCACATCCTGTACTAGGTGACCTTTTGCGTAATATCGGAGATAACAAAAGTCTTTTCGACCTTCGATTTGTTACAAGGGTTTTGGCAAGTCCCTCTTCATGAGGACAGCCAAGAGCTAACTGCATTTTCCACTCCAACAGGTCATTATCATTTCTTCCGTATAGCCTTCGGCTTACGCTCATCGCCTATCACATTCTTGAGGCTCATGACATCTTTAGAGGCCTGATAGGAACTGCACTTATGGTGTATCTAGATGATGTAATCGTCATGTCTGAGGACGTGGACAAGCATTTAGAGAGACTAGATATGGTGTTGAGTAAGCTTGAAGAAGCTAATTTGAAGATCAAATTATCAAAGTGCCAATTTTTCAGATCAGAGATCAAGTTTCTTGGTCACGTAGTCACTCCTAGAGGGGTTACGACTGACCAAAGTAAAGTAACTGCTGTGCTAAATTTTCCTTCTCCTAAAACTGCTGATGCCGTAAGATCCTTTGTGGGCTTAGCAGGTTTTTATAGATCTTTCATTGCTAGTTTTTCTTCCATAGCAGCTCCTCTGAGCTGGGTATGGGATGCCCAACGTAGCATCCACAAGCTTGGTATGGGATGCCCAACGTAGAATCCACAAGCTGGGTATGGGATCCCCAACGTAGCATCCACAAGCTGGGTATAGGATCCCCAACATAGCATCCACAAGTTGGGTATGGGATGTCCAACATAGCTTCCACAAGCTGGGTATGGGATGCCCAGTACCATCCAAAGCTTGGTATGGATGCCCAACGTAGCATCCACAAGCTGGGCATGGGATGCCCAACGTAGCATCCACAAGCTGGGTATGGATCCCAACAGAATCCACAGTGGGTAGGGATCCCCAACAGCATCCACAAGCTGGGTATAGGATCCCCAACATAGCATCCACAAGTTGGGTATGGGATGTCCAACATAGCTTCCACAAGCTGGGTATGGGGTCCCCAACGTAGCATCCACAAGCTGGGAATGGGATGCCCAACGTAGCATCCACAAGCTGGGTATAGGATCCCCAACGTAGCATCCACAAGCTGGGTATAGGATCCCCAATGTAGCATCCACAAGCTGGGTATAGGATCCCAACGTAGCATCCACAAGCTGGGTATAGGATCCCCAACGTAGCATCCACAAGCTGGGTATAGGATGCCCAACGTAGCATCCACAAGCTGGGCATGGGATGCCCAACGTACCATCCACAAGCTGGGCATGGGATGCCCAACGTAGCATCCACAAGCTGGGTATGGGATGCCCAACGTAGCATCCACAAGCTGGGCATGGGATGCCCAACGTAGCATCCACAAGCTGGGTATGGGATGCCCAACGTACCATCCACAAGCTGGGCATGGGATGCCCAACGTAGCATCCACAAGCTGGGTATAGGATCCCAACGTAGCATCCACAAGCTAAGGTATGGGATGCCCAACGTAGCATCCACAAGCTAGGGTATGGGATGCATAATCAACTACCCTCCTGATGATGGGTATGGGTACACAATCAGCCAGCCGCTTTGTTGTTAAAAATTATAATTTTAAAAAAGTTTGAAGGCAATTATGATCCCTTTAAGGCGAAGATGACGTGGAGGGTGGGAGAGGTGAATGGGAGAGAGGGTGGAAGGAAGAGTGGGAGAAGGTGAGTGGGAGAGAAGGTGGGAGTAAGAGTGGAGAGGTGAGTGGGAGAGGGTGGGAGGAAGAGGGAGGGAGAGAAGGTGGGAGTAAGAGTGGAGAGAAGGTTGAGTAAGAGTGGAGAGAAGATGAGAGGGAGGGTGAGAGGGAGGGTGAGAGGGAGGGTGGGAGGAAGAGTGGGAGAAGGTGAGAGGGAGGGTGGGAGGAAGAGAAGGTGAGAGGGAGGGTGGGAGGAAGAGAAGGTGAGAGGGAGGGTGGGAGGAAGAGAAGGTGAGAGGGAGGGTGGTAGAGAAGGTGAGAGGGAGGGTGGGAGGAAGAGAAGGTGAGAGGGAGGGTGGGAGAGGTGAGTGGGAGAGGTGAGGGAGGGTGGGAGGAAGAGTGGGAGAGAAGGTGAGAGGGAGGGTGGGAGAGAGAGAGATAGAGGGTGGGAGAGAAGGTGAGAGGAAGAGTGGGAGAGGTGAGAGGTGGGTGGGATAGAAGGTGAGAGGGAGAGTAGATATCATGTAAGGACAGGAGAGTGGCAAGACAGAAGCATAGACAGGAAGAGCGGAGAAAGAAAGAGAACTAGAGAAAATGGGGAAAAGAATGAGGGGGGGGGAAATGGCAGGAAGAGGGAACTAAGAAAATTCAAGAGGGAGTGAAAGGGAAGAAAATAAGAAAGGAGAAAGGGGAGGAGACAGCCTGGGTTTAACTTCTTCAGTCCTCTTCTGTCTTTCCTCCTCTTCCTCTTTCTCCTTATCTCCCATTCCTCTCTCTCTTCTTTCCTTACTTCTCTCTCCAAACCTCCATTCCGATTTTCCCACTCTATTCAGTCTCATTTCCCTCTTCCATTTCTCTCTCCATTCCGTCTCTCTTTCTCCATTCCGTCTCTTCCTCTCTCCATTTAGTCTCTTTCCCTCTCACCACTCTCTTCCTCTCCCCCTTCTGTCTCTTTCCCACTCTCCATTCAGTCTCTCTTCCTCGTCCTTCAGTCCCTCCGTTTCATCTCTCCTACTCCTTCATCTCTTCCTATCGGTCTCTTCCTTCCTGCCATCTCTCCCTCTCATCTTCCCTCTTGCAACCTCTGCACCATGCAGACAGTTGAGGAAGTACGCACGATATCACTGGAGGTCACGATCAGAGGTCTGACATGATGCGTGCAATATATGTCAATATTCTGCCATGCTACTCTCTCTCTCTCTCTCACTACTTTATCAAGCACTTTACGGTGTTGAGGATAATGGGGACCATACAGGTGGTGTGAAGAAGGGGGGGCTGCAAGGGGTGGAGTAAAGGGGACTTCGGTGGATAAGGGAGGAGATGGAGGGGAAGGAAGGGGTGTAGGGAGGGAAAAGTGCCATGAAAAGCTTGTAATCTTCTCTTGCGTGCCTGGCACCACGCCTGGCACACCTTCCCCATGTTTCCATTTCCTTCCTTATCTCTCTCTATCTTTTCTTCTCTCTCTCTCTTACTGAAGGAAGAAAAGCAAACGTGTACAAGCACAAGAAGGCTTAGGAAAAGTACAAGAAGGCTTAGGAAAAGTACAAGAAGGCTTAGGAAAAGTACAAGAAGGCTTGGGGAAAAGTACAAGAAGGCTTAAGGAAAAGGAAAAGTACAAGAAGGCTTGGGGAAAAGTACAAGAAGGCTTGGGAAAAGTACAAGAAGGCTTGGGAAAAGTACAAGAAGGCTTGGGAAAAGTACAAGAAGGCTTGGGGAAAAGTACAAGAAGGCTTGGGAAAAGTACAAGAAGGCTTGGGGAAAAGTACAAGAAGGCTTGGGGAAAAGTACAAGAAGGCTTGGGGAAAAGTACAAGAAGGCTTGGGAAAAGTACAAGAAGGCTTGGGGAAAAGTACAAGAAGGCTTGGGGAAAAGTACAAGAAGGCTTGGGTAAAATTACAAGAAGGCTTGGGGAAAAGTACAAGAAGGCTTGGGAAAAGTACAAGAAGGCTTGGGGAAAAGTACAAGAAGGCTTGGGAAAAGTACAAGAAGGCTTGGGGAAAAGTACAAGAAGGCTTGGGGAAAAGTACAAGAAGGCTTGGGAAAAGTACAAGAAGGCTTAAGGAAAAGGAAAAGTACAAGAAGGCTTGGGGAAAAGTACAAGAAGGCTTGGGGAAAAGTACAAGAAGGCTTAAGGAAAAGGAAAAGTACAAGAAGGCTTGGGGAAAAGTACAAGAAGGCTTGGGGAAAAGTACAAGAAGGCTTAAGGAAAAGGAAAAGTACAAGAAGGCTTGGGGAAAAGTACAAGAAGGCTTGGGGAAAAGTACAAGAAGGCTTGGGGAAAAGTACAAGAAGGCTTGGGGAAAAGTACAAGAAGGCTTGGGGAAAAGTACAAGAAGGCTTGGGGAAACTACAAGAAGGCGTCTGTGATCCCAATTAGCAAAGCATGATCTTATCCGCCGCACGCCCGCCCGCCGCACGCCCGCACGCATGCCTACATGCAAGCCCGTAACTAACCCCTTGTACACGCCTAGGATTTATATCTTAATGAATTACTATGAGCATTGTGTGTGTGTGTGTGTATGAGAGAGAGATTTATTATTATTATTATAATCAAAAGAAGCTCTAAACCACAAGGGTTATACAGCGGAGAGAGAGAGAGAGAGAGAGAGAGAGAGAGAGAGAGAGAGAAAGTGAGACTTCCATACAAAACTCCCTAACAAGTGACGTCATTACTGAGGTATATTGCAGCATAACCACAGCTTAATTAAGCTCTCAGATCTGCCTCCACACTGAACCTAAGCTCTAAAGACACCCTTAAAGCTCAAGGCTAAGTTCCTAAGGTTGTTTGTCAAATTTAAAGCGTAACGACTCCACATAGGTCATTAAGCCTGCAATATCATGAATATTTCCACACAGAGAGAGAGAGAGAGAGAGAGAGAGAGAGAGAGAGAGAGAGAGAGAGAGAGAGAGAGAGAGAGAGAGAGAGAGAGAGAGAGAGAGAGAGAGAGAGAGAGAGAGAGACGGTCTACAGATATTTGCAGACTTACTCTACCGTCACCTATGTGGAGCTGTTTTTAATGTCTGTGGGATAACATGTGTGTCCAGGCTCCTTCTCCAGAGAATATTTAAGGCACGTGATAGTATTTTTTTTTGTATTTCTTGTTGAACATAGAATTCCACGAGTTAGGATCTTGGGCAGAGTGCATGGGCACGCTGTCGATGGCTTCTTCAATGTCAAGTGGGGTGTTGTCTAGGTAACCAGTATTTCTTTAAATTCTTGAGAAAGTGTGAGAGAACTGAGGTCAGTGATTATTAATTTATGCCTCTGGTTTCCATAGTTTTTTTTTCCTAGGGGTTTAGGTCTTGAGAAAGTGAAAAATCTTTGAGAAGATTGAGATCTCTCCTTGATGCTGGTGAGGGGATCTTGATCCATGGAACTGGATCTGTGCTCCAGTTCCCTGAATTAAACCTGAATACCTTCCACATCCCCCCACAGGCGCTGTATAATCCTACGGGTTTAGCGCTGTCCCCTTGATTATAAGAATATGAGAATTTGAGAAGATCTGTGATTCTTCGTCTTCACCAGAAGAGGGAACGTCTCTCTTTCCAACTTCCATTTTCTTTCATTTTTCCTTGAGAAAAAAGAACACACAAATAACCCGTAATTGGTCAGACTTGGACCATTTACAAAACAGTCCAAATCGGACCGAAACGTCGTCGTAACCTTCTCTCTCTCTCTCTCTCTCTCTATATATATATATATATATATATATATATATATATATATATATATATATATATATATATATATATATATATATATATATATATATATATATATATATATATATGCTGGTTACTTGTGTATTTTCCTTGTGGTGAGTCTGGCACTCACTTGTAGTGTCACTGAGCTCGTCCCAGGAACCACTAATTTCATGTTAATCAAATTATCTTCACAGTATTATTCACTAAGGTCATGATTATTTCCTGATGTCTTCCGTATATAACCTCATTAC
The DNA here is from genome assembly GCA_009830355.1 of Cherax destructor. NCBI lineage: Eukaryota > Metazoa > Arthropoda > Malacostraca > Decapoda > Parastacidae > Cherax > Cherax destructor. The sequence continues at coordinate 104,359 of WNWK01003970.1, read as the reverse complement.
TGAACTGAAAAAGGCAATGCATTGTGAAACGTATTTAAAAATAGATACCTAAATGTTGCACATGTCTTATTCATCAAAGTCATGATTTGTCTGATGCCTATTATTGACTTTTTTGATGACTTTGTTGACTACACTCAATACGGCGTTGTCACCCCCTCAAAAGCAAGGTACATATGCTATGTTACAGGTTATTTGTCTAAACATTCCCGTGTTTTGACAGATACCTGCTGAAGAACTTTGTTTACCGGGTATATAGACAGGTAATCCCACAATAACCAGCTAGTTTACGACCAACTGTCTCTTAACACCTGGAGATGTGTACAGAGAAATGCAAGTCTGAACTTTAATTTGATGTTAGTATATGTGGAGGGTGTATGAGTAGTGAGTGTAGAGTGTTGGTTCTTACGTGTAGGTGTAAAGGAGGGGGAGGGGTATTGTGATGAAGCAATGAAAGGGTGTTGGTAGTAAGCAGTGTGTAGTGAGGGTTTGGTTGTTGGTAGGGCAGTGTAGGGGAGGCTACACCGTATATAGTGTATAAGGGACTACACTGTACGTAGTGTAGGGGAACTACACTGTACGTAGTGTAGGGGAACTACACTGTACGTAGTGTAGGGGGAACTACACTGTACGTAGTGTAGGGGAACTACACTGTACGTAGTGTAGAGGAACTACACAGGAAGGTAACTGGGGGGAATCACAAACGAACCAAGAGTACATAACTGTACTTAGTACGGTCAACACCCGCTCCTGCCGTCACCCACCCACCCATCTAGAGACCCACCCACCCATCCACACGCAATAATATCCACACGCCCACTCACCCTGATTCCCTTCACACTCACTCATCCTAACCCACCTACACTCACCCATCCTAACCCACCTACAATCACCCATCATAATGAGAACATTGGATAATGAGAACATTCAAGACAAGAGATGCCAAGCCAATGATGATCCTTTTTAAATCACTTGTTCTCTCTAGGCTGGAATACTGCTGTACATTAACATCCCCATTCAAGGCAGGTGAAATTGCAGATCTAGAGAATGTACAGAGAACCTTTACTGCACGTATAAGTTCCATCAAACACCTTAACTACTGGGAATGCCTGGAAGCACTAGACTTATATTCACTGGAGCGCAGGCGAGAGAGATATATCATAATCTACACCTGGAAGATTCTGGAGGGATTGGTCCCTAATATGCAACAGAAATCACTCCATACGAAAGCAAAAGACTTGGCAGACGGTGCAACGTACCCCCAGTGAAAAGTAGGGGCGCCACTGGTACACTAAGAGAAAACACAATAAGTGTCCGGGGCACAAGACTGTTCAACAGACTCCCACCAGCCATTAGGGGCATTACCAGTAGACCTCTGTTGCCTTCAAGAGGGAGCTGGACAGATACCTAAAGTCAGTGCCAGATCAGCCGGGCTGTGGTTCGTACGTTGGACTAAGTGCAGCCAGCAGTAACTGCCTCGTTGATCCACCGGGAGGCCTGGTCATAGACCGGGCCGCGGGGACGTCGATCCCCGGAATGCCCTCCAGGTAGGTAACCCACCCACACATACAACCCAATTATTCTCATTCCCTCTTTTACACACACACACACAAACCTAAACCTACCTACACCCAAGATAAGTGGCAATGAATGACTGTCAAAGAATAGGCCTATGCAGCTGGGTCTGCTACAGCATGGGCTACTATAGTCTGGGCTACCTGCCAGCACCTGACGTAAGGGTCATGACCACGCATTTTACTGTGAGTGTATGTCCTCACCTAACTGTGGTTGCAGGGGTCGATTCACAGCTTTGTGTGTGTGTGTGTGTGTGTGTGGAGAGAGAGAGAGAGAGAGAGAGAGAGAGAGAGAGAGAGAGAGAGAGAGAGAGAGAGAGAGAGAGAGAGAGAGAGAGAGAGATTTTCTTCTACAGAGAACAGCTCAGGTAATTTTGAGATATTCCCGGTAGTTCAGACGTACTCACCTAATTGTGGTTGCAGAGGTCGAGTCATAGCGCCACAGATGTGTTAATCTCTCTGTGGGTAGTAAACTCTCTCTCCCAGTCTCACCGCTGTGGTCTCTCTCCTTAGTTGAACAGAGCAGTGAACAGCTATGTTCTTACTGAAAAAGGCTTTTGTTCTACCCCCTCCTATCTACGTCAAGTTCCTCCTCACTTCCTTCACCCCTACCCTCCCCATTCACCCTTCTCTATCTCCCCATCCCTCCTCCTCTTCCCTGCACTACAAGAGGGGAGAAGACAGCAGCTCAGAGATTATGTACTGACACTGTTTATGACGTAAGAGGATGCTCTCTCTCTCTCTCTCTCTCTCTCTCTCTTAATTCTCCCTTTCACTCCCTCTCAATTTCTTTTCCTCCCCTTTATCTCCCTCCCTCTATTTTCTTTTTCCATTTTTCATCTTCTTTTCCTTTTATATTCCTTTTCCATCCCTTCCTTCTTTCCTTTTTTTGTATCCCACTTGCATTCCTTCCTTCCTCTTTATCTTTTGGCTTCTTCCATTCCATTTTTTTGCCTTCCATTTATATTCCTCTTGTATTGCGCCTTTCCTTCTTCCCAGTCTTTTATACCCCTCTTGCACTCCTTCCTTTCCTTCTTCCCAGTCTTTTATAAACCTCTTGCACTCCTTCCTTCCCTTCTTTCCTATTCCTTCATCATTTTCTTTACCTCATGCCTTCCGTTCGTCCTCAGAAAATGTAAACCAATCAACAATTAGCATCATAATTTCCATACTAATAAACAATACTGTCAGCGTGGGAATAAGGGAGGGGGGGTAATTAGGTTTAATCCAAGGGGAAAGGCAGCTCCAGTTCCTCGAATCAAGCGCCCCTTTCATAGTGTGAAAGCCCACCGTGAAAGCCCCATTGTTTGTAAACACAAGGGGCTCATTCTGGCAGCCATTGTTCATTATGTGCCAGGTAATTAGGTTCCTGGTCAGCATGCTTCATTACAGGTTACCTTTCAGGCTAGCGGGTACAGTTACAGGTTAAAAGGCTCCGTTACAGGTCACCAGGTTTCATTACAGGTTACCTTACGCAATATGTCTAGAAAGTAACCTACAATCACGGAGACAATTTCCTGATTAAAATGGCCATATCAGTGTTGAAAATTGGTATTGTGATACTGGCAAAGTGTAAACAAGACATTTATTAAGGCTAAATACTAACTTATAGAATTTTCTCTACACGTGTCATGTGCACAGGATATTACCTAATGCCATGAAATTTATATAGTTATTCTCTGCAGAGCTGTGTTGTGTTGGGTCTGTGTAGTTTACTTTGTTGAAAAGTATTTACATGACAATTTGCCAGGTTTGTAAGATGTAATCTGCATTCTAGACTTTCCATGCTTTTTCCTATTGGCTGTGTCCAGTAGGTGGGCATGGCCTCCTTACTTATGTCGCATCTGTGTGTCATTCAGTTATATGACTTCACTGAGCTATACGAGCAATTCATGTCTGATTATCGTTCACCTTTGCCCACCTGGTGCCCAAGATTGTTCATCAGCCTCCCACCAGGCATAAGGAGAATTACCAAAAGACCCATGGCTGCCTTGAAGAGGGAACTGGACAGCCGAGCTGTGGTTCGTACGTGGGACTATGTACGGCCAGCAGTAACAGCCTGGTTGATCAGGCCCTGATCCAACAGGAGGCCTGGTCAAGGACTGAGCCGAGGGGGCGCTGACCCCCGGAACACCCTCCAGGTAGACTCCAGGTTGGTACCTTCTCGAACTTCTGTGAGTCATCTAGATGAGAGGGCTGCCTATCTCTGGGTCCGTCGTATCTTGTCACTGGTTCAGTGTGGAAGTGCTGCTTCTGACTGAATGCTTTATCTTTTCTCTTCACTTTAAAGAATTCTTAATTGGTCCACACATTCCCTTATAGGTCCACAAGTCACCTCACAGGTTCACGAGTCCCCTTACAGATATACAAGTCCCCCTACAGACCCATAAACCACCTTACAGGCTCACAAGCCTCTTACAGGTCTCATTTCACAGATTCCCTTTAGGTGGTCTCCACATCCCCCTTCCTATGTCCCTCAAGACCCTACTACGGGAATCCGACTCCCTTTACACGCCAGACACCGTTAATAGTCCCACTGATTTCCTGCAGCATCACTAAGAGGACCTCGTATCTCCCTTCAATCACAGGATTTCCCTCAGATCCTTTCCCTTACATCCTGGGGTGACAGCTCCCCCGCCAGCTCTGGGGTGACAGCTCCCCCGCCAGCTCTGGGGTGACAGCTCCCCCGCCAGCTCTGGGATGACTGCTGCCCCGCTTCGTCTAATCACCCCCGTCTCCGAACGCCCAATGAACCCTGATTGAAATGAACTCCAAGGGGAGAGGGACTTGATTAGATCTTCCATCTTGGGAGCGTTACTCTCTCCCCTCTGTGTGTACTTACCTAGTTGTGGTTGCAGGGGTCGATTCACAGTTCCTGGTCCTGGTGTGTGTGTGTGTTTTGAGTTTTTCTACTCCGAGAGCCCGGCCATGGGCCAGTCTCGTCTGGTGCTAGCCTGGTCAACCAGGTTGTTGCTGCTGGCGGCCCACTGGCCCACATATCCATCAGAGCCTGGTTGATCTGGCACCTGGTGAAGATACTTGCCCAGTTTCCTCTTGAAGCCTTCTACACTTGTCCCAGCAGTGTTTTGATATCTTCTGATAAGAAGTTGAATAGTCTGTGGCCACGCATGATGATACAATGTTCACTTATTGTGCCCATGGTGCCCCTGCTTGTATCTAGGTTTATTTTACATTTCCTACCATATCTCTCACTCCAGTATATTGTTATGGCAGTGTGCAAATTTGGGACCAGGCTCTCAAGTACTTCCTAGGTATGTATTACAAAGTACCTCTCTCTCCTCCGCTCCAGTGAGTACATATTTAGAGCTTTGAGGTGTTTCCAGTAATTTAATTGCTTTATTGGCTCTATGCGGGCTTTAATGATACCCAAGTGTTGTACACGTTGCACAAGTGTTGTACACGTTGCACAAGTGTTGTACACGTTGCACAAGTGTTGTATTCAAAAACAAGGGATCAAACTTGCTGGCGGCGTTGCCAGCCACACCTTTATTAGAGTCTACTGTGACATACTTGTGACATACCTGTTATATATCTTGCTATATACAGAGCTATTTCAGGAGTCCTCCTACTCTCGCAGTCGGTCCTGAGACCAGAGTACGGAAGAACAAATAGTTCTGTTAATAGGTAACAAAACAGATAATTTACAACACATTCCCAATTCACAACGCGATGTTTTGAACGGACGTTCCCAACGTCAGTTTCAGAACGTTCCGTGTTTACTTACGAATACTGTTTTCTTTAAGTCAGGTTATTTAAGTGTATGTAAAAGAATATTTAGAATAATATGCCCGTGACACGTATGGCAATGCTGTGGCTGGGCAGCACCGGGGAACGTTGAAATCTGCACGAGTGCCACTGGTGGCGCCAGAATGGGTTGGGAACGTATAAGATTCTTAGGACTATTAAATGATTCACGTGGGAGGGAGGGTGGGAGACATGGAAATATGGAAGGGAAAGAGGGAGGGGAAGGGAGGAGAGGCAGGCAGGTTAGAAGGATGGGAGGGATGGAGAAAGAGGTAGGGAAGAAAGGAGGTTGAGAGACACGGAGGGATGGAGGAAAAAAGGGAGGGAAGGCAGGGAAAGAGGATGAAAGATGACAGAAAAAATGACAATGGAAGACAGGAGATCAACAAGAGCCAGCAGAGAGGCACAGCTTTAAAACTGAAACATCGACTTTAAGACGCTTTACCAGCTGCATAAACCAACAGCCTGACTGACCACAGGTCAGACTGCAATCATAAGACGCAGGAACGAGCCTAAACAGCTTCAGGCACTGACTCCACCCGGGTTTAGAGCACCACAAATGCCTAACGAAAACTATTGTTATTATTATTATTATTATTATTATTATTATTATCAAGTTTATGTACATTTACACAAATACAGTTACACAAATTATCATAGTAACGTGTGTAAATTATCTAGGATAACCCAAAAAAGTCAAAGTTGTTTAACTTTGACTTTGTTTAACTATTATCACTAAGCTAAGCGCTAAACCCACAAGGGTCATACAGCAGAGGCTGTTTAAGGCAGACTAGTTGGAGGCGGTCAGACAGACGCCCGGAATCCGTCTAGAATCCACTTCACTTACAAAAACGCAACAAAAAAAAACCCCTTCCCGTTAGAGTCTTGATCTCCCTCACCTTGTTATCACCTGCAGGCGCCTCCCTGACCACCCACTCCCCCCTCACTCCTCCCCCTTCAAGGGGAAGAAGGTGCCCCTTACATTTACTCCACCCTCCCTCAATCACTACCTCTTCATCACCCTTTCTTCCTACTAACTCATAACTAGTTTATACATTTTTTTTTATGTTTACAGACTTCAGAGTCCGGTCTGGGACCAGACTTTCCTGGTGGCCTCCTGTTCCGCCAGGCTATTTCTGCCTGGCGCCTACAGGAGTTAGTTTAATATCTTTATTATGCACCCCATCCCCATCCTGTGGGGGTAGTCAAAAGATTACAGAGGTACATAATGGGTCCAGGGACTGGGCCCCAAAGTCTTGATATCTGAACAAGTTACAGTTCTAATGAACTATTTATATGTTTATATCTTGTCACAATGGTAATGAATTATTTATGCAGATATGAATTAGGACTACAGGAGCAGGTATAACCCTTCACACACCCTCTGGAGACCATGTACTCGCTTCCGGAGAGGGGGGTCACTATCGGGTTTGACACGACATCACCGCCCCTGCGGCCGGGTCCCAGACCACGCCTTCTGGTTGCTGGCAAGATCAATTAGGCTTTCGGTGCCAGCCGCTCGCTTCAAATATCCTCTAACACAATTCTCCTTCCTTCTACGCACCTGTTACTCAGTCTGCATTACTCTTTCGTTACTTCTCTCTCCTTTCGTTCATTATTCCGGTATTTCCCTTGAGTATACCTGGAGAGGGTTTCGGGGGTCAACGCCCCCGCGGCCCGGTCTGTGACCAGGGGAAACTTTTCTTCATAAAATTTCGTAGTAGTATTGCCACGTTTCATACAGTGCCATAAGATACATGTGCAACAGTTAGGTATCTTTATTCCGAAACGTTTCACCTACACAGTAGTCCTCTTCGCTCAAATACAACATTTCTACTGTTTCTCCTGCCTCCTCTGTAGGCGAAACGTTTCAGAATAAAATTACCCAACTATTGTGCATGTATCTTACTTATCTACACGCCATGTTGGGTAGATTAATAGGGTTATTAAAGACGCGCGTCACCTATTCACCATAAATCAAGAATACTTTAATACCTAAGGAGGGAATTAAACTCTCAGTATGTATACAGAGATATACACCTCAGTGTATATAAGCTGTATACCATGTGGAATTATTATTAATTACATCATTACAACTGCATAAACAATTTATTCTCGCGTGAAGACGAAATATACAGGCTTGGTCTGGGACCGGGCCGCGGGGGCGCAGACCCCTGGTCTGGGACCTGGCCCCGGGGGCGCTGACCCCTGAAAACTTCCTTCAGCCAAGAATGGAGGTAATATCGTCAGTGTTCTGTCAAATATTTACACTCAAACTTATAGGATTCATGACAATACACGAGAATGAAATAAGAGCACTGCCGTAGGCCTACTGGCCTATGCTAGACAAATCCTCTCTTAAGTCCAACAGGTTCTCAGGTCCAAAAGGTCCTTCTGAAGTCTAACAGGTCTGTTGAAGTCCAAATATACTCGCTCCTGTACTGCAGGTTATCTGTAGTCTCTTCCTGGAGGTCACTGCCCCAGCAGCCCGGTCCTAGACCAGGCCTCTTGGTCTGGCAGATCACCCGAGCTACGGGACACTCATTTCCCCAAACCGGTAGCCCCATCACCACTCCCCATCAAAATAATTGTCTTGAAATGGGGGAACCTTCGCTCCATCTCTAAATATATTCTAACGTAGCCGAACGGTAGAGCGGTGGGCCTGTCAATTTCGGGACCACGGTTCAAGCCTCCCGTCCATCTTTCTCTATATTAATATTCTAACGTCGTTAAGCCTCATCACTATGTGTGAGTGTCCTCCATCTCCTGGTCTGAAACCAAGCACAGGGGAGGTTTAACCATGTACTACGTATCTTGCACTCCATGGCGGTGTGGCCGGTTTCGAGAGTAGTTCTACTGTCGCAGCCCAGCCTGAGGCCAGGCTCCTTTGCTGGTTGGCTGATCAGCTAGGTTGTTGGTCTTAGCGGCCCGCTGGTCCACACAGCCTAGTTGATCAAACACTTGGTGGAGGTATATACAGTATCTTATTAAGCACCTCATACCCATGGTGTGGGTGGTAGTCAAAAGATTACAGAGGTGATAAATTAGACACATATGCAACACTTGGGTATCTTTATTGAGGAAACGTTTCGCCACACAGTGGCTTCATCAGTCCATACAAAGGAGAATCGTGAAGAACAGGAGGAGTTTGAGGTGGTCAGTCCCTCAATCTTGAATAGAATACAGCATATGTGCGTAGAGAAAGCTTATATACTGTAGACAGGAGAGGTCTAGAGTATATAAGCTTCCTCTACGCACATGTGCTGCATTCTATTCAAGATTGAGGGACTGACCACCTCAAACTCCTCCTGTTCTTCATGATTCTCCTTTGTATTGGACTGATAAAGCCACTGTGTGGCGAAACGTTTCCTCAATAAAGATACCCAAGTGTTGCATATGTGTCTAATTTACCAACTCGTCGGTTCTCTGAACCATTCATCTACAGATTACAGAGGTACATAATGGGTCCAGGGGCTGGGCAGCAAAGTTTTGATAACTGAACAAGTTACAGTGGTAATGAACTATTTACATGTTTATATCTGGTCACAATCGTAATGAATTATTTATGCAGATATGAATTAGGTCACACACACACCCGGTGGTCTGGTGGCTAAAGCTCTCGCTTCACGCACGAAGGGCCCGGGTTCGATTCCCGGCGGGGCAGAAACATTTCGAAATTGTTTCCTTACACACACACATACAACAGGCCTAGTGTGTAATCGACATGTGCCTAGGACAAAATGGTAACTAACACATAAGTGGTCATCCAGTTTTCTTTTGAACAAGTTTTTTCCCCCATCGTTTCCTTTCAACTTCCTCTTTCATAGTTCTACATCATTTTTTCTTCCTTCTTCCACACACCTCCTCTTCATTATTCTAAAGTTCATTTATACAATGTCTTGGTTTATTCTTTATTTGGTCGTATCTCTGGTTATTCGTGGCAACTTACTCCTCATTCCATATTTTTTTTCTATTCCCCAAATACCTCCCTCACTTTTTCATTCACCCTCTTCTCTCCCCTCCCTCACTCATTCAGTCACCCTCTTCTCTCCCCTCCCTCCCTCTTTCATTCACCCTCTTCTCTCCCCTCCCTCCCTCTTTCATTCACCCTCTTCTCTCCCCTCCCTCCCTCATTCAGTCACCCTCTTCTCTCCCCTCCCTCCCTCTTTCATTCACCCTCTTCTCTCCCCTCCTCCCTCATTCAGTCACCCTCTTCTCTCCCCTCCGTCTTTCATTCACCCTCTTCTCTTCCCTCCCTCCCTCATTCAGTCACCCTCTTCTCTTCCCTCCCTCCCTCATTCAGTCACCCTCTTCTCTCCCCTCCCTCCCTCTTTCATTCACCCTCTTCTCTCCCCTCCCTCCCTCATTCAGTCACCCTCTTCTCTCCCCTCCCTCTTTCATTCACCCTCTTCTCTTCCCTCCCTCCCTCATTCAGTCACCCTCTTCTCTCCCCTCCCTCCCTCTTTCATTCACCCTCTTCTCTCCCTCCCTCCCTCATTCAGTCACCCTCTTCTCTCCCTCCCTCCCTCATTCAGTCACCCTCTTCTCTCCCCTCCCTCCCTCATTCAGTCACCCTCATCTCTCCCCTCCCTCCCTCATTCAGTCACCCTCTTCTCTCCCTCCCTCCCTCATTCAGTCACCCTCTTCTCTCCCTCCCTCCCTCATTCAGTCACCCTCTTCTCTCCCCTCCCTCATTCAGTCACCCTCTTCTCTCCCCTCCCTCATTCAGTCACCCTCTTCTCTCCCCTCCCTCCTCATTAACCTTCCTTCTCCGAAACTCGTCAGCCGTATTGCAGTTATAATACATGACACAAGGGACACATACACAACTCTACACACACAACAAAGGGACACATATGCACCTCTACACATACACAACACTGGCACACACACACTTCTATGTATACACAACACTGGGACACGTACAACTCTACACACTAGTAGCGACCAGCAAAGAGGCGGAGCCCGCTGCGACTCGAACCGTGCAACCACAAATAGAGTACAACACAGGGGGACACACGGACCTCAACTCATACACAACAGTGAATTAACACACTAAAACTTTCTTTTCAAAGTCATACAGGTCATGAGATACACAGAAAAGGATAAATACTTTTTTTTAAATCGAACTGTAAGACATGAGCAGCATGTCGCTACATTATTCTACTTGACAGTTAAGTCAGACCGAAACGTCGTGCTAAGTTTAATTCTCCTGTGCGGGAAATTTGCGTAAAAGTTATGATTCGCTGTCATATTCCATCACACAGAATGAAGCTCATACAAGGAGTTAAAATGTGTCAGCCTGAGCTGGGAGACTTGAATGGCAATGAGGATATCGTCATCATTCATCAGCTACGGGAGCTTCAAAGTTTTTGATTCCCAGTAGCTGGCCTAAGGCCTGGGAGTAGATAAACTCTCGAAACTCATCAAAGGTAAAGGTGGCCCCAGACCACAACGTCCAACAAAACCCAGAAAACTTGACCTACTTAGGTCCGTCACGTCAAACACTGACAGAGCTTCTGACAGGTATTTGTCCTGTTTACTAACGAAGCTTACCTAACTCTCCGTAGATTAACCCAAACTATACTAAAACATTTATCAAAACTAACGGGAGTGACCTCAGTCATGTTAAACACATCATTGTCGGAAATGTGAAATTGGCAAGTTTGGTATCACTTCTGTAGTCACTTATGTACCCATGACCCAGGATACTGTCTTAGGAAGATCAATGACAAGCTCGATCTTCCTATACCTGCTAGGGAGGTCGCTGATCTGGCTGAATCGATCTTCCTATACCTGCTAGGGAGGTCGCTGATCTGGCTGAATCGATCTTCCTATACCTGCTAGGGAGGTCGCTGATCTGGCTGACAGAATATTGTTTTTCTTATTGTACCTCTGTAAACAAAGCTTCAACATGGCAACCGAATCCTGTCAAGTGTTGTGGATGGACTACCTGGAGACGGAAATGGACTGGACTGGACTTCCTGAGACCTCTGGAGGAATGGATCTGGACGAAAATACTACTGAGACGGAAAAACTCCTGGACTACCTGAGACGGAATGAATGGAGACTTACCTGGAGACGGAAAAATGGACTACCTGGAGACGGAAAAATGGACTACCTGGAGACGGAAAAATGGACTACCTGGAGACGGAAAAATGGACTACCTGGAGACGGAAAATGGACTACCTGGAGACGGAAAAATGGACTACCTGGAGACGGAAAATGGAGCTACCTGGAGACGGAAAATGGACTACCTGGAGACGGAAAATGGACTACCTGGAGACGGAAAATGGACTACCTGGAGACGAAAATGGATACCTGGAGACGGAAAATGGACTACACATGACGTGACTGTACCAACAATTACACCAGTAACTGTTGTATCAACAATTACGTTAGTAAATACTGTATCAACAAACAATTATTCGACTCTTATGTTTCTCATTCTTATACCTGACAATAACACAGATCATAGCACCGTAAAAACTTTTGCTGATGACACCAGAATCCCTAATAGGGTGCCATCCGTCGAAGACACAGTGAATCTTTAAGCAGATAAAAACAGTCTTTATTTGGGAGATCACCCTCCGAAACGTCCTTCAGGTATCCTCATAGCAATCAGAAGGTTCAGCATCACCCACCTACAGTAGGTTCAGCATCACCCACCTACAGCAGGTTCAGCATCACCCACGTACAGCACGTTCACTATCACCTACCTACAGCAGGTTCACTATCACCCACCTACAGCAGGTTCAGCATCACCCACCAACATCAGGTTCAGCATCACCCACCTACAGAAGTTTCAGTATCACCCACCTACACCAGGTTCACTATCACCAACGAAAGAACACATTTTAGCCTTCCATTAAATCCATTCTTGAAGAGGAGTGTACAGGCAAGCCTCTTAGATGTACTCCACTGAAGTACATCAACCTGCTACACCTCACTTCCAGCATACAAGCCTCTTAGATGTACTCCACTGAAGTACATCAACCTGCTACACCTCACTTCCAGCATACAAGCCTCTTAGATGTACTCCACTGAAGTACATCAACCTGCTACACCTCTGGCCGCGGTCATCTAAACAAACCAGGGAACGGATGGGATCTAAACCCATGGCGAGTGAGTCGTAAAACTCCAAAGCTCCTCAACCTGCCATGTGTTCAAACCCCACCCGTAGGTTCCCCGTGGCCTGGTGGTTAAAGCTCTCGCTTCACACGGCGAGCGTCCGGGTTCGATTATCGGCGAGGGTAGAAACATTGGCCCTGTTTCTTTACACCGGTTGTCTATGTTCCCCATTAGTAAAATGAGTACCTGGGTGTTAGTGGACTGGTGTGGGTCGCACCCTGGGACAAAATTGACTTAATTTGCGGGAAATGCTCAGCATAAAAAGGGGCTTTCTATATAGTAGTATGTCACTGATGTCAGCTATGGTCTGTACACCTTGTACATGTATTTGTAGTAAATAAAGACATTATTATTATTAATATTGTTGTTGTTGTTTGTTTGCAATCGTGTTATTGCGATTTCGTAACCCATTTGCTCGTCCTCAGCTCATACACTGAGGGGTCCGGGGATCGATTCCGGGTGAAACGTTGGGCATGTTTCCCTACAAGTGCTACTCCTGTTCACCTAGACTGTTGTGGGTCACATCCTAGGAAATATGATTAACCTAAGTTGCGGGAAATGCTGTGCATAACCAAGGGCTTTCTATACAGTATGTCATTGCTGTCAACTAGGTCAGTATCTTGTACTTATAGAAATAAATAATTATAAGAGACTGATCCCCTTCTATCAAGGCTGGGGAGAATGATTGCGTCAAAACTACTCCGCTTCTTTGACTGTCTTCAGTATTGAAAGCACTTCTGTAATTAAACCGATGCAACTTGCTAAACAGGCGAAACGGCGTGTCAATAAAGATAAATTGTAGGACTTGTGTGTCATTCATCAACACACTCATGCGTAAGACATCTTGGGACTGATTAACCATTCTCCCTAACACTTTCAGTGTCTTCTCTGGTATAAGAGCAGCCAGCACCTGGACAGATACTTAAATTCGGTGACGGATCAGCCGGGCTGTGGTTCGTATTGGACTACGTATGGCCAGCAATAAAGCCTGGTTGATCAGGCCCTGATCCACAGGAAGGCCTGGTTGTGGACCGGGCCGCGGGGGCGTTGACCCCCGGAATACCCTCCAGGTAGACCTCCAGGCACTTAGCGAGGAACCCACGAGACTTGTGGAAACCAAAACTGGAGTTTGTCATACCATGCGGAGGTTGTGAGAAAATATATGTGGGAGGCACAACTAAAGACAAAGACTAAAGATTCACAATACTACTGACAATATATGTTTACGAGGTCTGGTCATGGACAGGGCCACGGGGGCGTTGACCCCCGGAACACCCTCCATGTATACCCTGGCTAGAACAATTCACCAAACGCCCACTCTTATGAAGATGAACTCTATAACGTTTCGGTCCGCCCTAGACCACTGCTGTGTCTTGACAGTTTGACATATACAACGCTTGTGCAATACTTTGGTATCTTTATTCTGGAAACGTTTCGCCAGTCAGTGGCTTCTTCAGTCCAACACAGAAACGGTGGATGATGAGGAGTTTGAGGTAATCAGTCCATCAGCCAGGAGTCGATGTGTTCAGTCTATAATCTTGATTAAAGTGCAGCATATTCGCGGAGATGGAGCATATATACTGGTGACAGATGAGGTGGAGCAGTGGTAGGCGAAGTTACCAGTGGAGTAGTCTAGTGGAAGTAGGTCGATCCTATAGGTTGGGCAAGCTATGAAGAATTCCAGGATGGACCGAAACGTCGTCGTAAGGTTTCTCTCTCCTAAGCGAGGGTTTTTGGTGAACCAGACACATACACACACAGTTACGTCAGTAACTGCTGTACTAACAATGACGTCAGTAACTGCTGTACTAACAATGACGTCAGTAACTGTTGTACTAACAATGACGTAAGTAACTGTTGTACTAAAAATGACGTCAGTAACTGTTGTACTAACAATGACGTCAGTAACTGTTGTACTAACAATGACGTCAGTAACTGTTGTACTAACAATGACGTCAGTAACTGTTGTACTAACAATGACGTCAGTAACTGTTGTAATAACAATGACGTCAGTAACTGTTGTAATAACAATGACGTCAGTAACTGTTGTACTAACAATGACGTCAGCAAAACACCCAGCAAATGTTATGACCAGCAATCCAAAACATCATCGTTAACAACTACAGTTTTTCTTAACAGCGTACAACACTGCACTACACTCACATTCCTTAATGTTGCTGGTGTTTCTCTGGGGCATGAGCCTTTAATGACGTTTCGCCCACATTGTGGGTTTTGTGTCAAAAATAATTGGCCTGGAGAGTAGTGAGGTGAAACGTCAGGTATATTGAAGCTAAAACCTAGGAAGCTTGGATATGCTTGTATATCTACCTGTGATATACTTGTATATCTACCTGTGATATACTTGTATATCTACCTGTGATATACTTGTATATCTACCTGTGATACACTTGTATATCTACCTGTGATATACTTGTATATCTACCTGTGATACACTTGTATATCTACCTGTGATATACTTGTATATCTACCTGTGATACACTTGTATATCTACCTGTGATACACTTGTATATCTGATCATTTCTACCTGTGATACACTTGTATATCTACCTGTGATACACTTGTATATCTACCTGTGATACACTTGTATATCTACCTGTGATACACTTGTATATCTACCTGTGATACACTTGTATATCTACCTGTGATACACTTGTATATCTACCTGTGATACACTTGTATATCTACCTGTGATACACTTGTATATCTACCTGTGATATACTTGTATATCTACCTGTGATATACTTGCATATCTACCTGTGATATACTTGTATATCTACCTGTGATACACTTGTATATCTACCTGTGATACACTTGTATATCTACCTGTGATACACTTGTATATCTACCTGTGATATACTTGTATATCTACCTGTGATACACTTGTATATCTACCTGTGATACACTTGTATATCTACCTGTGATACACTTGTATATCTACCTGTGATATATGAGATTTTTCGAGGACTTGTTTTTAATCCTCTCAGGTTGAGGAGTCTTGGACCACTCATATTGACACACTGTTCTCTTGTGCCCCTGCTTTTCTCTGGGTTTATTTTACACTTCCTCCCACATCTCTTACTCCAGTAAGTAGGTTTCATGTGAGGCCCTCCACTATATATTATCATCACATTCAAGGATCATAACAATGTTGCCATTGTTATCACAAGGAAAATGATAGTCTGAATAACTGGAACTTTGTTCCCTCCAGGCTGGAATACTGCTGTATAATGACGGTCTCCAGGCTGGAATACTGCTGTATACTGACGGTCTCCAGGCTGGAATACTGCTGTATACTGACGGTCTCCAGGCTGGAATACTGCTGTATACTGACGGTCTCCAGGATGGAATACTGCTGTATACTGACGGTCTCCAGGATGGAATACTGCTGTATACTGACGGTCTCCAGGATGGAATACTGCTGTATACTGACGGTCTCCAGCCTGGAATTCTGTTGTATACTGACGGTCTCCAGGCTGGAATACTGCTGTATACTGACGGTCTCCAGGCTGGAATACTGCTGTATACTGACGGTCTCCAGGCTGGAATACTGCTGTATACTGACGGTCTCCAGGCTGGAATACTGCTGTATACTGACGGTCTCCAGGCTGGAATACTGCTGTATACTGACGGTCTCCAGGCTGGAATACTGCTGTATACTGACGGTCTCCAGGCTGGAATACTGCTGTATACTGACGGTCTCCAGGCTGGAATACTGCTGTATACTGATGGTCTCCAGGATGGAATACTGCTGTATACTGACGGTCTCCAGGATGGAATACTGCTGTATACTGACGATCTCCAGGATGGAATACTGCTGTATACTGACGGTCTCCAGGATGGAATACTGCTGTATACTGACGGTCTCCAGGCTGGAATACTGCTGTATACTGACGGTCTCCAGGCTGGAATACTGCTGTATACTGAGGGTCACCTTGAAGTACACAGAGCACTCAATAAGTGTTAAGGGACCACGAATCCTCAACGCCCTTCCTTCATGCAAAAAGGGATCACCAACAACCCCCTTGCTTTCTTCAAGAGGAAACTCGACAGATTCCTCAAAACAGTTTCTGATCAATCGGGTTGTGGTGTATACGTTGGACTGCAGGCGGCTAGTACTAACAGCTTGATCGATCATTCCAGTAACCAGGGGATCTGGTCTGGGACCAAGCCGCGGGGGCCGTGACCTCTGGAAGCGACTCCAGGTAAGGCAGGCGTGATGGTTGAGCTGGAAAAATGTAACGAACCTTCACGTATGAATTCAGTCCAGCATCTGAACTACCGGGAACAGCGTACCTTCAAATGTATTATTATTATTATTATTATTATTATTATTTCCATCTGTCCCCACTCTAGTTTCCAAGTTTTTCCTAGCCGTCCCTCCTACACTCCTGTTATTCCCCCACCCCTCTCCCAACAGTCACACCACTGTTTATAATCTACAAACTCACTTTGTAAATATTACCCCTCAGCAGGTCAACAGGAAGTTCCTAAGCTGAAGGGAAGGGGAAGGCGAGAGGAAAGGAGGGAGAGGAAGAGAATGGAAAAGTAGGAGATTGAAAAGGAAAAGGTGGAAGAGGCTTCAACACTACGATGTTCTTCAAGAACGTCAAAGTCTGAGGGACAGATTACCTCGTTTTTTATATATAGTTCTACAGTCTTTCCACTATGTCCCTGAATTTGCACTGATAAAGCCACTGGAGGGCGAAACGTCTACAATAAAGATACCCAGATGTTGCACATGTGTCTAATTCTTCATGTTGTGGGAATTATACAATATTTATGTGCAAAGATAACACATGATCGTATTCTTTATCTACTCAGAGAACGTAAATATAGTCACTTTAATTTTCTTTGGTTATCCTAGGTAATTTACACTATGTATGATAAGTGTACTTATGTGTACCTGTGCCTAAATACACTTACTCATCTACCTAACATTTACTGTGAACCTTCTGTCAGTAATAAAATATAAATATGTTTTCGAATGATCAAAACAGTTTTCATGGCATTAATTCCGTAACGTTTTCTAAACATATATTTTATTTCCATAAGCTTGAGACCAGGGGATAATAGGTCTTTTGAACGACATATAAAACTGAAATTTGATCTGGGGCGGCCTATGTGTGGGAGCCTAAGAGGGTGGGATTTCTCAGCCTGTAGTGTGTTGTTGGGTGGTGCTGTCTGTGGTGTGGTGTAGTGTGTGTGTGGTGTAGTGTGTGGTGCTGTCGTGTGTGGTGTAGTGTGTGGTGCAGTGTGTGGTGCAGTGTGTGGTGCAGTGTGTGGTGCAGTGTTGTGTGTATAGTGTGTGGTATGATGTGTAGTGTGTGTGGTGGTGTGTGAATGACGTGGATGTGGTGTGTTGTGTGGCGTAGCGTGTGTCGTATGTAGTGTAGTGTGTGGCGTAGCGTGTGTCGTATGTAGTGTAGTGTGTGGCGTGGCGTGTGAGTGACGTGGGTGTGGCGTGGTGTGGTGCGTGGCATGGTGTGTGGTGTAGCGTGTTGTGGCTTGTGATGTGGCGTGCGGTGTAGCGTGGTGTGTGGCGTGGGAGTGACGTGTGGGGTGTGGCATAGCGTGTGGCGTGAGTGGTGTGTGGCGTGGTGTGTGACGTGGGTGTGGTGTGGAGCGGTGTGACGTGGGTGTGGTGTGGAGCGGTGTGGTGCGTGACGTGGGTGTGGTGTGGAGCGGTGTGGTGCGTGATGTGTGGCGTGTAGTGTAATATGGCGTGGTGTGTGGTGTAGTGTGGCGTGGTGTATGGTGTAGTGTGGCGTGGTGTATGGTGTAGTGTGGCGTGGTGTGTGTGTGAGTGGCGTGGTGTGTGTGTGTAGTGTGGCGTGGTGTGTGTGTGTAGTGTAACGTGTGTGTGTAGTGTGGCGTGGAGTAGTGTGTTGTATGGCGTGGGAGTGACGTGGGTGTGGTGTGATGTGTGGAGTGGTGTGTGTGTGTAGTGTGGCGTGTGTGTGTAGTGTGGCGTGTGTGTAGTGTGGCGTGGTGTAGTGTGGCGTGTGTGGTAGTGTGGCGTGTGTGTGTAGTGTGGCGTGTGTGTGAGTGTGGCGTGTGTGTGTGTAGTGTGGCGTGGTGTGTGGTGTAGTGTGGCGTGTGTGTAGTGTGGCGTGTGTGGTGTAGTGTGGCGTGTGTGTAGTGTGGCGTGTGTGGTGTAGTGTGGCGTGTGTGGTGTAGTGTGGCGCGTGTGTGTAGTGTGGCGTGTGTGGTGTAGTGTGGCGCGTGTGTGTAGTGTGGCGTGTGTGGTGTAGTGTGGCGTGTGTGTAGTGTGGCGTGTGTGTAGTGTGGCGCGTGTGTGTAGTGTGGTGTGTGTGGTGTAGTGTGGCGCGTGTGTGTAGTGTGGCGTGTGTGGTGTAGTGTGGCGTGTGTGGTGTAGTGTGGCATGTGTGGTGTAGTGTGGCGTGGGTGGTGTAGTGTGGCGTGTGTGGTGTAGTGTGGCGTGTGTGGTGTAGTGTGGCGTGTGTGTGTAGTGTGGCGTGTGGTGTAGTGTGGCGTAGTGTGGCGTGTGTTGTGTAGTGTGGCTTGTGTGGTGTAGTGTGGCGCGTGTGTGTAGTGTGGCGTGTGTGGTGTAGTGTGGCTTGTGGTGTAGTGTGGCTGTGTGGTTTAGTGTGGCGCTGTGTGTGGTGTGGCGTGTGTGGTGTAGTGTGGCGTGTGTGGTGTAGTGTGCGTGTGTGGTGTAGTGTGGCTTGGGGTGTAGTGTGGCTTGTGTGGTTTAGTGTGGCGCGTGTGTGTGGTGTGGCGTGTGTGGTGTAGTGTGGCGTGTGTGTAGTGTGGCGTGTGTGGTGTAGTGTGGCGTGTGTGGTGTAGTGTGGCGTGTGTGGTGTAGTGTGGCTTGTGTGGTGTAGTGTGGCTTGTGTGGTTTAGTGTGGCGCGTGTGTGTGGTGTGGCGTGTGTGGTGTAGTGTGGCGTGTGTGGTGTAGTGGCGTGGCGTGTGTGGTGTAGTGGCGTGGCGTGTGTGGTGTAGTGGCGTGGCGTGTGTGGTGTAGTGGCGTGGCGTGTATGGTGTAGTGTGGCGTGGTGTGTGGCGTGGTCAAGCTCCTAGCTAGACCAAGTCTGGGCCTGACCCTCCAGCAGGCAGAAAGTGGAATAAGGTGGCCAGGTCACCTAGTCTGACGCTAGGAGCAGGAGGATGGAAAAAAAAGAGCAGAAATAGGAGAAAGAGGATGTAAGAGGACGGAGGAAAGATGAGGCAGAGAAGAGGAGGATGAGATGAGACAATAAAAGGCGAATTATGAGACATGAAGAATAAGAGAAAGAAAGGAAGAGGAAACACCATGAAGCAGAGGACTGACAGGAAGAGGAAGAAGACTTAGAAGAAATTAAAAATAAAATCATCTATAATCTCTCTCAAAACATAAGGACCTTTTCTTCCAAATTATTACCATTACCAATTATACCATTCAAATTATTACCCTCCCCAATTATACCATTCTTCCTCTCCTTTTTCGCTATTCTATCTTCCTTTTCATTAGCCTTTTCTATTCTCTCCCTATTTCTCCCTCCCGAAACACCCTACTTTCCCCTCCTCTCTGCTACCTGGGCCGGCTATATATTGTATATTTCTAGGATAATTATTAGAGGTATCGTAAATTTACCTGTTGGTGTGAGGATAATTAATTATATTGTAGGTGATTTATATTATAGCTGTGGATATGTTTTTTAATTATATAGTACTGTTTAGTGTTATGGTGGGATAGTGGTGGATAGGTTTTGGTAGGTGATAGTGGTGGATTGTTAGTGGTGTCATGGTGGTGATAGTGGGTGGTGATTATGGTAGGTGATAGTGGGTGGTGATTATGGTAGGTGATAGTGGGTGGTGATTATGGTAGGTGATAGTGGGTGGTGATTATGGTGCATGGTGGGTGGAGATTGTGATTATGGTGCATGATGGTGGGTGGAGATTGTGATTATGGTGCATGATGGTGGGTGTAGGTTGTGATTATGGTGCATGATGGTGGGTGGAGGTGATTATGGTGCATGATGGTGGGTGGGTGATTATGGTGCATGATGTGGTGGAGATTGTGATTATGGTGCATGTGGTGTGTGAGTTGTGATTATGGCATGATGGTGGGTGGAGAGTGATTATGTGCATGGTGGTGAGGGGATTATGGTGCATGGTGGGTGATGTGATTATGGTGCATGGTGGTGAGGTTGTGATTATGGTGCATGGTGGGTGGAGGTGATTATGTGCATGGTGGAGTGATTATGGCATGGTGGTAGGTTGTGATTATGGTGCATGAGTGGGTGAGGTTGTGATTATGGTAGGTGGGAGTGATTATGGCATGGTGGTAGAGTTGATTATGGTGCATGATGGTGGGTGTAGGTTGTGATTATGGTGCATGTGGTGGGTGAGGTTGTGATTATGGTGCATGTGGTGGGTGTAGGTTGTGATTATGGTGCATGATGGTGGGTGGAGGTGATTATGGTGCATGATGGTGGGTGGAGATTGTGATTATGGTGCATGGTGGTGGGTGTAGGTTGTGATTATGGTGCATGATGGTGGGTGGAGGTTGTGATTATGGTGCATGGTGGTGGTGTGGAGGTGATTATGGTGCATGGTGGTGGTGAGGTTGTGATTATGGTGCATGGTGGTGGTAGGTGATTATGGTGCATGATGTGGTGAGAGTTGTGATTATGGTGCATGGTGGGTGGAGTGATTATGGTGCATGATAGGTGGTGTAGGTTGTGATTATGGTGCATGGTGGTGGTGAGTTGTGATATGTCATGTGTGGTGTAGTGTGATTATGGTGCATGGTGGTAGGTGTAGGTTGTGATTATGGTGCATGGTGGTGGTGGAGTTGTGATTATGGTGCATGGTGGTGGTGAGGTTGTGATTATGTGCATGGTGGTGGTGTAGTTGTATTATGGTGCATGGTGGTGGGTGTAGGTTGATTATGGTGCATGTGGTGGGTGTAGGTTGTGATTATGGTGCATGGTGGTGGAGGTTGATTATGGCATTGGTGGGTGTAGGTTGATTATGGTGCATGATGGTGGGTGTGAGTTGTAGATTATGGTGCATGATGTGGGTGTAGGTTGTGATTATGGTGCATGGTAGGTTAGAGTGTGATTATGGTGCATGGGTGGTGTAGGTTGTGATTATGTGCATGGTGGTGTAGGTTGTGATTATGGTGCATGTGGTGGTGTAGGTTGATTATGGTGCATGGTGGTGGTGAGGTTGTGATTATGGTGCATGCTGGTGGTGTAGGTTGTGATTATGGTGCATGGTGGTGGTGTAGGTTGTGATTATGGTGCATGGTGGTGGTGTAGTTGTGATTATGGTGCATGGTGGTGGGTGTAGGTTGTGATTATGGTGCATGATGGTGGGTGTAGGTTGTGATTATGGTGCATGGTGGTGGGTGGAGGTTGTGATTATGGTGCATGGTGGTGGGTGTAGGTTGTGATTATGGTGCATGGTGGGTGAAGGTTGTGATTATGGTGCATGATGGTGGGTGTAGGTTGTGATTATGGTGCATGGTGGGTGGAGGTTGTGATTATGGTGCATGGTGGTGGGTGTAGGTTGTGATTATGGTGCATGGTGGTGGGTGTAGGTTGTGATTATGGTGCATAGTGGTGGGTGTAGGTTGTGATTATGGTGCATGGTGGTGGGTGTAGGTTGTGATTATGGTGCATGGTGGTGGGTGGAGGTTGTGATTATGGTGCATGGTGGGTGTAGGTTGTGATTATGGTGCATGGTGGTGGGTGTAGGTTGTGATTATGGTGCATGGTGGTGGGTGTAGGTTGTGATTATGGTGCATGGTGGTGGGTGTAGGTTGTGATTATGGTGCATGGTGGTGGACTAGTTATAGGGGTGGTGGTGGACTAGTTATAGGGGTAGTGGTGGACTAGTTATAGGGGTAGTGGTGGACTAGTTATAGGGGTGTGGTGGTGTTGGATTAGTTATAGGGGTGGTGGTGGTGGTAGACAAGTTATACGGGTGGTGGTGGTGTTGGATTAGTTATAGGGGAGGTGGTGGACTAGTTATAGGGGTGTGGTGGGGGTGGACTTGTTACAGGGTGGTGGTGGACTTGTTACAGGGGGTGGCGGTGGACTAGTTAAAGGGGTGGCGTGGACTAGTTATAGGGTGGTGGTGGACTAGTTATAGGGTGTGGTGACTAGTTATAGGTGGTGGTGACTAGTTATAGGGTGGTGTGACTAGTTATAGGGGTGGTGGTGACTAGTTATAGGGTGGTGGTGGACTAGTTATAGGGTGGTGGACTTGTTATAGGGGGTGGTGGACTTGTTACAGAGGGACTAGTTATAGAGGTGGTGGTTGACTAGTTATAGGGGTGGTGGTGGACTAGTTATAGGGGTGGTGGTGGACTAGTTATAGGGGTGGTGGTGGACTAGTTATAGGGGTGGTGGTGGACTAGTTATAGGGGTGGTGGTGGACTAGTTATAGGGTGGTGGTGGACTAGTTATAGGGGTGGTGGTGGACTAGTTATAGGGGTGGTGGTGGACTAGTTATAGGGGTGGTGGACTTGTTATAGGGGTGGTGGTGGACTTGTTACAGAGGGGTGGTGGTGGACTAGTTATAGGGGTGGTGGTGGACTAGTTATAGGGGTGGTGGTGGACTAGTTTTAGGGGTTGTGGTGGACTTGCTACAGGGGTGGTGGTGGACTAGTTAAAGGGGTGGTCGTGGACTTGTTATAGGGGTGGTGGACTTGTTACAGGGGTGGTGGTGGACTTGTTACAGGGGTGGTGGTGGACTTGTTACAGGGGTGGTGGTGGACTTGTTACAGGGGTGGTGGTGGACTTGTTACAGGGGTGGTGGTGGACTTGTTACAGGGGGTGGTGGTGGACTTGTTACAGGGGGTGGTGGTGGACTTGTTACAGGGGTGGTGGTGGACTAGTTACAGGGGGGTGGTGGTGGACTAGTTACAGGGGGGTGGTGGTGGACTAGTTACAGGGGGGTGGTGGTGGACTAGTTACAGAGGGGTGGTGGTGGACTAGTTATAGGGGTGGTGGTAGTGTCAATATTCAGATGAGTTTCTTGTTTGACTTAAGCGACAGTATCTTAATAAAGTTAAGGTGATAAGACTGTAATGACGCAGTAGCAACCAAGACAGTTAACAACCCAGGTTGTCCTGGGTTACGTAGTTGTTAATCTGTGATCAACAACATTTCTGTCTAACACTCCAAGACTTTAATAATGAGGAACGTCAGTTCTGTATCTGTATATAGTTCTTTGTGACTGCTTTACCGCCACCTTGTTCAGTGGAGCAAATGACTGTTGCTTTAATGACTGGGATGACTCCTGTGTCCAGACTATTTCCATTAGAATAATTAAGGCACGCGATAGTGGTTTCTTGCAGCTCTTGATTACTGTGGAGTTTGGAGAGTCTGGGCATAGGGCAGAGTGCATGGGCATGCTGTCACTGGCTTTCCGAAGCCGAGTGGCGGGTTATATTTTTCATACAGTTGGCGCAAAATTTCAAAACTCTCATGAACAATTCATTTGCATTGATCTTTAGTCTGATTATTGACTAATTAGTCCTACTGTGGCTTCAGTATTTCACTCATTTCTTTATCTTCAGTGTAAATTCATGTTTTGGATTCATGAATTGGATTTTTTTTACACTGGATTTTGCACATGAGAAGTTGTATTTCAGATTTATTTGAAGTTCCTTAACTACTTCCTCCTCCCTCCATCTCTCTTACGACTGTGATTCATTCATTTTGAGTTCCTTGTTTTTCAGTTCTCTTGCCAGTATTCATTTTCGTTCTTCGGATAATCTGGAATCTTTGAGAGGTTCTGTGATTCTTCACCATCGCCTGTTGAGGGAGCATCTCTAGCTTTCTAACTTGTATCTTTCGAAATGGTGGGTGCCTGGAGTATGCTTCAAGCGCCAATGAGCGCACTGCCCTGAGATACTGACGGTAGTGGTAGTGATGGTGGTAGTGATGGTGGTAGTGATGGTGGTAGTGATGGTGGTAGTAGTGGTGGTATTATTTTAATTAGCATACCTAGATAAACAATTACATATTACCCATAACTTTAATACTTCCAGCAAGTACGGGACGTAGAACTTTGACAGATACGACAAATAGTAGTAATAAATAGAGCAAAATAAAGAATTCGCGAGGTAAAAACCTCAGTACCCCAAGGCACTATGCTGGCACCACACCACTGCTCTTTCTTACCCTCATAGCAGAAAAACATTCACTACAGTTTTGTATCATGTGCGGATACCATAATAAGCACGAAAGTCATCCCAGCAGAAGACACTGAAATAGTGAACGAAGACAAGATTTTCCAGTAGGCAGTGGGGAACAACATGACATTTAATGGTGAAGAACTCCAAAGGGACACTATATAAAATTCAAGAGAACCATCAAATAGAACGAAAGGAAGAAACATGTGAAAGACATGGGAGTAGTTATATCAGCTGACCTTCTGAAGAACACAAGACAAAAGTCACAACAGTCTGGAAAATGACAAGGTGGATAATGAGGTTTTTTTCAAAACAAGGAAAATAGTGCCAGTGAGGACATATTCAAATTGCTTATGTATTATTCAGTGTTGACGGCTCCCTTCAGGATAGGAGAAATATTAGAGCTGCAACAGTTAGAGATCGTTTACGGCTTGTACAGAACTAAAAACTAATTTTAATTACTGGGAACGTCTCAAGGTCCTAAATATGTACTCACTGAAGCGGAGGAAAGAAAAATACGTGGAAATTACTTGAGGGACTGGTCCCAAACCTCCACATTGCTATAACAACACACTGGAGTGAGAGATATGGAAGGAAGTGTGAAATAAACCCACCGAAGAGCAGGGGAGCTGTGGGCACAATAGAACATTGTATCAACATCCGTGGTCCCAGACTATTCAACATGTTACCAGAAGGTATTAGAAACGCTAAATTTAACCAGACGTAAATGCCCTGAATCATCCTTAATCGCCATTTCGGGCAACTTGGGTTAATTCTGTCCCCAGGATGCGACCCACAACAGTCGTCTAACACCCAGGTACCTACTTACTGCTAGGTGAACAGAGGCAGCAAGTGTAAGGAAACATACCTAACGTTTTACCCTTGGCGGGATGAATCCACGGATCCTCGTGTGAGCTGAGGACTGCGGCAGTAGAAAAACTCGGAATTCCTCAAAAGGAATAGAACTTTTGTACTTTGCGATGAATTGAATGTCTCACCATTGAGCTAAGCGACACTCCTGAAGGTGGTAGTAGGGGAAGGGGGTGTCGGTGGTGGTGAGGGAGAGTGATGGTTGTGCTATTGTGGGGGAGGGGGGTAGTGGTAACCAACTATTGTAGTGGAGGGGGCGGCGTCTAAGAACCTGGACTGGAGAAAGCTACCTGACCTCCTTAAGGTCCCCTGCCTTTCCCCCAACCTGCCTCCATTACCCCCCCCTCCTTTTCCTCTCCTTCCTCTTCCTCCTACTCCTACCACTGTCTCTTGTCAGCCACGTCCTGCACCCGTCTACGACCTTTCTCCCTCTATTTCTTCTCCCGTCAACCATTACTTCTACCCTTTCAAAGGTACCATAGTAACCCCATCTCCCTCAAGCAGGGCATCTCAGGAGCGACTTCGAACACCACTGGATGCTCCAAACTCCATCCAGTCACTAGTCCAAGCACCGCAATGGAACTAAGTCACTTTGACTTCAACTTCCAGGTAATTTACGCAGATTTCACCGACTTCCAGGTAATTTACGCAGATTTCACCGACTTCCAGGTAATTTACGCAGATTTCACCGACTTCCAGGTAATTTACGCAGATTTCACCGACTTCCAGGTAATTTACGCAGATTTCACCGACTTCCAGGTAATTTACGCAGATTTCACCGACTTCCAGGTAATTTACGCAATTTCACCGACTTCCAGGTAATTTACGCAGATTTCACCGACTTCCAGGTAATTTACGCAGATTTCACCGACTTCCAGGTAATTTACGCAGATTTCACTGACGTCCAGGTAAGTTACATAGATTTCACTGACGTCCAAGTAAGTTACACAGATTTCACTGACTTCCAGGTAAGTTACACAGATTTCATTGACTTCCAGGTAAGTTACACAGATTTCATTGACTTCCAGGTAAATTACACAGATTTAATTGACTTCCAGGTAAGTTACACAATTTCATTGACTTCCAGGTAATTTACACAGATTTCATTGACTTCCAGGTAATTTACACAGATTTCATTGACTTCCAGGTAATTTACACAGATTTCATTGACTTCCAAGTAATTTACACAGATTTCATTGACTTCCAGGTAAGTTACACATGTCACTATGTAGAACAAGCGTGTTTGCGATTGTACTGCATGTCACTTTGTAAAACACTTGCACATGTGTGTTAAATACCTAGAGAAACTTGCTTCCTTAGCCCACAAGGTCTACCCAGCGGAATTATCTTTGTCGAGTAGGTGTGATATACACTAACTGTCGTCAGATACATCTTAATAGGATGTAGGATCCGGTCTCAGACCAGGCTTCCTAGGTCGGAAAGGAAATAGGATGCAGGATCCGGTCTCAGACCAGGCTTCCTAGGTCAGAATGGAAATAGGATGTAGGATCCGGTCTCAGACCAGGCTTCCTAGATCGGAAAGGAAATGGGATGTAGGATCCGGTCTCAGACCAGGCTTCCTAGGTCGGAAAGGAAATAGGATGTAGGATCCGGTCTCATACCAGGCTTCCTAGGTCAGAATGAAAATAGGATGTAGGATCCGGTCTCAGACCAGGCTTCCTAGGTCAGAATGGAAATAGGATGTAGGATCTGGTCTCAGACCAGGCTTCCTAGGTCGGAAAGGAAATATTTTAAGATTAAGAACCATTTAAGAAGCATACAGGAAACTAAAGATGTGTGTATACTGAATGTAAGCAGAAGTTAGCAAGATTTACCCGTTACCTTATGTGTTCACAAAACAAAGATTTACTTGCCATCTTACGTGCTCATAAGACAAAGATGAACAATCCTTTCAGAGTGTAAAACATTTGACAGGTTACCATTTCACACTTATTTGAAAGGATGGTAGTACCTCCCTGAATGACAGGTATTACCTACACGAATGGAATGATAGGTATTACCCACACGAATGGAATGATAGGTATTACCCACACGAATGGAATGATAGGTATTACCCACCTTTAATATTGTCGACATTTCGCTGTGTATAGAACGTTATCAACAGTTTACAGCGCAGTACACAGCGAAACGTTGTTTATATATACAGGTTTCTTCTACAACTTAAGTGTTTCTCTCAGTTTCTCCCCGTCTTTAATGTGGTAATCAAGTGAACCTTTGTCCTTCTCTCTCTCTCTCAAGGTTGCAGCATTCATTTCCTTCATTCTATCCTCGTAGAACATTCCTCTCAGCTCTGGAACTAGCCCGCTTGTACTCACCGAAGTGTAATCGCCTATTTCAGTCTTTTGTGGTTGAGTTCTAGTTACTGGCCCCCCAAAAAAAAATATTTAATTTAAATTAGCAGGTCCTAACCTAGTTTGAAAGGGTCGATTTATAGCTCCTGGTTCATGACCTGAAGGTTATGTGAAGACGATTTCAGGGATCACCGAACACTACGGTCCAGTCCCAGACCAGGCTGTTGCTACTAGCTGAAAGTAATCCAATGTAGGCACCACAGCTAGGTGGTGCTAGGATACTTTTCACTGACACCCTATGACTTAGTCCCTATTTGTTCAAACATTAAAACCCTATTACTTAGTCCCTATTTGTTCAAACATTAAAACCCTATGACTTAGTCCCTATTTGTTCAAACATTAAAACCCTATGACTTAGTCCCTATTTGTTGAAACATTAAAACCCTATGACTTAGTCCCTATTTGTTCAAACATTAAATATTCATCTGCCCACTTTCCCATTGATTTTTTTCACTCATTCTATGCCGTAAAAAACAAAAAGGCACAATACCGTGACTGGAACAATACAAATCGGACCGAAACGTCGCAAGCTCCTCTCTCCTGTGTGTATTATGTGTGCTATTACACCATGTTCGCACCTATCAAGGCTTTCGCACAGACTCTGTATACTGCATCTGCATTCTGTTTGTCCTCCAGTGCAAGACCATGTCATAGTGGTCCAGTAGTTGTGATCGGCAGGAGTCCAGTAGCTGTGATCAGCAGGAGCCCAGTAGTTGTGATCGGCAGGAGTCCAGTAGTTGTGATCGGCAGGAGTCCAGTAGTTGTGATCGGCAGGAGCGACCTGCTCTAAACCCATATTGCCTTGGGTGGTGCAATTGTTGAGAATTCAAATGATTAGCAATCTTGCTTCTTCAGACTTTCTAAAAAAATGTTTGTGGGATGAGAGTTATCGATGTATAGACTTTTGCATTTGGTTTACTACCACCTTTGTGGAGTGGGGGTTTGTTACCATGGGATGACTTGTTACCATGGGATGACTTGTTACCATGGGATGACTTGTTACCATGGGATGACTTGTTACCATGGGATGACTTGTGTCTACACTCTACCTTTCTGACCTACCTCTCCTATTCTCTGCACTCTCCTTCCCTCGTCACCATACTGTAGCACCCCTGGTGGGACTACTGTAGCACCCCTGGTGGGACTACTGTAGCACCCCTGGTGAACCACTGGAGAATACTAGGAGGCATCAGGTTACATGAACACATGACAGATCCACCCACCACCTTCCTCCTCCTCACTCATGAATAATATACTAACATTTCTCACTTTTCTGAATATTGTGAGAGGTGAGGGAGAGGTGAGAGAGAGGGGAGAGAACAGAAACGGAATGATAGTGAAAATTGAATAAAGTACAAGAGACACACAGGCAAGATGAAACTTTTCAGTGTACCTTCAGGTTTGAGCGTACATCAGATGATAGACTAGTAACACTATTCTACTCAGTGTTACTCTAACACACACTACACAGCAACGACAAAGTGAAAAAAGTTAAAGTAGGAAAAAAGAAGACACTATTATTGTTGGATTTTATATATACATATCCCTGATGTTGTGCTGGCATTGTGTTAGATTGGGCGCTGGTATGTACGTCTTGTGGACATCATTTCAAAATTCGCCCTCAAGAAGTACATACCAGAATTTCAGAACAACATCAGGGATTACAATGCACAAAGGAACTTCCTACCCAAATTTTTAGCTTCACTTCAGGACTTGTCAGCTACCCACTGCTTGACACGTCCCCCACCCACTGCTTGACACGTCCCCCACCCACTGCTTGACACGTCCCCCACCCACTGCTTGACACGTCCCCCACCCACTGCTTGACACGTCCCCCACCCACTGCTTGACACGTCCCCCTACTCACTTGTACGAGGTGAGGTGCAACCTTCCCTATATATTATTCTCATTTCATTGACGTATCTTCTGAAGAAGATCCCAGAAAGGGATCGAAATATACAGACCAATTAATCTTCTGTTTCTGTGTCCATGTGGATTATTATTGAGCACTGAGAAGTGTGCAACTGTTGCCCTTGCAACATGACTTAACTCAGTGGTGGACCTGACTTAACTCAGTGAAGACGTGTCTTGTGTGCTCTCTGTGAATCTGAACAAGATGTCCTCTCTTGAGCTACTCTACCAGCAGCTGAAGGAAGAACTGAGGGTAGCTAAGCTTGAGATACAGCGACTGACTGAGGAAAACAAGAGGATTCGTAGTAATCCTCCTGTTGAGAATCCTCAAGCCAAGAAAGGAACCTGGACAGTGGCTGGAATGCATGGGACAAAGTTAAAGATCAAGAGGACGGATGGAGAAGTAGAATCAACGAAGAACAAGGAATCTGTTGTGGAAACATCGAACCGATTCTCCATGTTACCTGATGAATGTGAGTCGACTACTGGGAACATCACGAACAACACCAAGGAGGGTAAGAACATTGTTCTTGTTGGGGATAGTCAAATTAGGTACGTGGATAGGGCCTTCTGCTTGAAAGATAGAAGTAGGAGACAGAGGGTTTGCTTTCCTGGGGCTGGGATGGAGGATATTGTTAGCCGTCTGGACGACATCATGAGAGGTAATGGGAGCAATCCTATTATCTGTCTCAGTGCTGGAGGCAACGATGTTGGCAGACGTAGGAGGGAGGACCTGACTAGCAGGTATAGGTCAGCAATAGACATAATTAGGAAGAAGGGTGGGAACCCTGTCATATGTGGTATTTTGCCAAGGAGAGGAGTTGGAGATGAATGGCTGTCCAAGGCAATTGGTGTCAATTGCTGGCTGGACAAACACTGTAAGGATAATGCAGTACCATTCATTTGCAACTGGGACCACTTCTATGGCCGAAATGACATGTATGCCAGGGATGGGGTTCACTTATCCAGGGCAGGTGTGGATTTTCTTGCTAGCTCAGTTTAGGGTGTTGTTAGGACTTTAAACTAGGATTAGTTAGAGGTATGGGTTTAGAAATGGAAAATACTGAATGTCGAAATATAGATCTAGGCTTTGATATAAAAAATCTTAACAATAACAAGGACAGTAATAGGTATAGTGGAAAAACAGAATGGAGCAGGAAGGGTGAAGAGAAAGGAGGGTCTTTAAAAGTGTATTATACAAATAGTCGTAGTGCTAGGAATAAGATGGACGATTTGAGATTAGTTGCAAGTGCAGGTAACATTGATGTATTTGCCATAACTGAGACGTGGTTCAATACGAAAAATAGGGACATGCCTGCTGAATGTCATATACAGAGTTTTAAATTGTTCCAAGTAGACAGAAGTTTCGGGAAGGGGGGTGGAGTGGCACTGTATGTCCGAGATCCCTTGAACTGTTGCATAAAAAAGGGAATAAAGTCTGAAATAACACATACAGAGTCTGTCTGGATAGAATTTTCAGAGGGCATGAAAAATTGATTTTAGGTGTGATATACCATCCCCAAACTTAGATAGGGACCAAGGAGACTACTATGGGAAGAAATTGTTAAGGCCACAATGCACGATAGCGTAGTTATTCTGGGAGACTTCAACTTTAGTCAAATTGATTGGAATTTTTGACTGGGAATTTAGAATCTAACGACTTCTTAGAAGTAGTTCAAGATTGTTTTTGAAGCAGTTTGTGACAGAACCTACAAGGGAAATAACCTGCTTGACTTAGTTCTGGCAAACAAGGAAACCCTTGTTAATAATTTAGAAATTACAGAGGAACTCGGCGCAAGCGACCACAAATCAATTACCTTTGGCATTGAATGGAAGTTTCATAGTACGGATAACTCAGTAACGGTCCCAGATTTTCGCTTAGCAGATTACAATGGACTTAGAGAACACTTATCATCTGTGGACTGGGGTAATGAAGAGAGCTATCAATATGACAGTTTTCTGAACACTATACATGCTGCCCAAAGAACATTTATCCCATATAAAGAAATTAGATCGAATAGAAATGACCCAAAATGGATGAATAATAGGCTCAAATATCTTTTAGGGCAGAAAAAAGGAATTTATAGGCGTATCAAAAAAGGTGAGGGTTATCTTATGAATCAGTATATTGACATTAAGAGGACGTTAAAAGGGATAAGAAAAGCTAAACGGGACTACGAAATTAAAGTTGCTAGGGATTCGAAAACTAACCCAAAAAGTTTTTTCCAGGTGTATAGAACAAAAGTTAGAGATAAGATAGGTCCCCTTAAAAATAATTATGGGCATCTTACTGACAAGGAGAATGATATGTGCTCTATTTTTAACAATTATTTTCTCTCGGTTTTCACTCAGGAAGACACTAATAATATCCCAAAAATTAGGTATTTTAGTGGGCCTGAAGAAGATAAATTATGTAGTATCACAGTCATTACCGAAATGGTTATCAAACAGATAGACCGTTTGAAGCAAAATAAATCGCCAGGTCCTGATGAGCTTTTTTCAAGGGTTCTTAAGGAATGCAAAATGGAACTCTGTGAACCCTTAACTAACATTTTTAACCTATCTCTTCAAACAGGTGTAGTGTCTGATACGTGGAAGATGGCTAATGTAATTCCTATTTTTAAAGCAGGGGACAAGTCGTTACCATCAAATTACCGCCCAATAAGTCTAACATCAATTGTAGGCAAATTATTAGAGTCGATTATAGCTGATAACATAAGAAGCCATCTCGATAGGCATAATTTGATTAATGATACTCAACATGGATTCACCAGGGGCCGTTCCTGCCTAACTAATTTATTAATTTTTTTCAGTAAGGCTTTTGAGACAGTTGATCATGATAAAGAATTCGATATTGTTTATTTGGATTTTAGTAAGGCTTTTGATAGAGTACCACATCAGAGACTGTTAAAGAAAGTGGCTGCTCACGGCATTGGGGGGAAAGTGTTTTCATGGATCGAGTCATGGCTCACCAATAGGAAGCAGAGGGTGTGCATTAATGGGGTTAAATCTGAGTGGGGATCTGTAACAAGTGGCGTTCCACAGGGATCGGTTTTGGGCCCGTTGTTGTTTATAATATATATAAATGACCTTGACGAGGGAATTACTAGTGATATGAGCAAATTCGCTGATGACACGAAGATAGGTAGGATAATCGATTCAGACGTAGATGTCAGGGAACTTCAGGAGGATTTAGACAAACTCAATTCCTGGTCAGAAAAATGGCAGATGCAGTTCAATGTAGATAAATGCAAAGTTCTAAAGCTCGGAATGTTCATAACCCTAGCACCTACCAGCTTAATAATGTTGAACTCAGCCGTACAGAATGCGAAAAGGATTTGGGGGTTATGGTAAGCAGCAACCTTAAACCAAGTCAGCAATGCCTAACCGTAAGAAATAAAGCAAATAGATTACTGGGATTTATATCAAGAAGTGTAAGAAACAGAAGTCCAGCGGTTATATTACAGCTTTATACATCATTAGTAAGGCCTCACCTAGATTACGCAGCTCAGTTCTGGTCTCCATTTTACAGAATGGATATAAATTCGTTAGAAAACATTCAGCGACGAATGACAAAGTTAATTCATAGCATTAGAAATCTTCCGTATGAAGAAAGATTGAAGACCCTTAAATTACATTCACTTGTAAGACGAAGAATGAGGGGAGACATGATCGAGGTATATAAGTGGAAGATGGGTATTAATAAGGGGGATATAAATAAGGTCTTGAGGATATCTCTCCAAGAGAGAACCCGCAATAACGGATTCAAATTGGATAAGTTTAGATTTAGAAAGGATATAGGAAAATATTGGTTTGGAAATAGGGTAGTTGATGAGTGGAACAGTCTGCCTAGTAGGGTTATTGAAGCTAGGACCTTGGGTAGTTTTAAATTTAGGTTGGATAAATACATGAGTGAGAGGGGTTGGATTTGAGTGGGACTCGCACTTGAGTTAATAGAATCATTAAAGCATATTTCTTGGATAGAATTGAAAATTAGGTTGGGCAATTATTCTGTTAGTGGGATGGATTGTGAAGGACCTGCCTAGTATAGGCCAACAGGCCTGCTGCAGTGATCCTCCTTTCTTATGTTCTTATGTTAACATTGCACTGAGAAGTGTGAAAGTACTTGAGCTAAAGATTTCCACCCCCCGTTGCTTGTCTTGCATTGTTAAGATCGCCTGTCTGCGATTGATTTGTGTGTATATATACATATACATATATATATATATATATATATATATATATATATATATATATATATATATATAACTACACACACACACGAAAAGAAGAGAGAGAGAGAGAGAGAGAGAGAGAGAGAGAGAGAGAGAATCAAAGAACGTATACGAAGGAAAATATCAAGAACTGTTCCAGGATACCCCCACTCCCTATAATGCCCCACCTCCTAATATACCCTTACCCCCTAATACACCCCACCCCCTAAAATACTCCACCCCGTTATATAGCCCACCTTTAAAAAATGATCCTGTACAAAGCTCATTTCAGAGTCCTCTCACCTCACGCTTGGCTGGTCATCACGTAATTGTGAAAGCTGTCTTGGTGTGGCAGGTGTGTCAGGTGTAGGTCAAGTGTGAAGCAGGTGTGGGGGTGTGGTGGTAGGTGTGGGGCAGGTTTGGGGTGTGGCGTTCGGTTTCGAGGCAGGTGTGGCTTGACAAATGTTGAAGTGTGGAGGCAGATGTTGAACGTTTGTTGACAGACTTTAGCAGATGTGGAGGCAGTTTTAGGTGTGTTACCATTGTCTTTATTCCCTGCTGGCGTGTCAAGTGTGGCAGGTATTGTTACAAGCTTAAGCAGGTGTAAAGGCTAGTTTAGGCAGGTGTGGGGGAAGGTTTAGGCAGGTGTGGGGGCAGGTTTAGGCAGGTGTGGGGGCAGGTTTAGGCAGGTGTGGGGGCAGGTTTAGGCAGGTGTGCAGAGCTTCCCTGCAGACTCCCAGCAGTTGCAAGAATCAATAGCAGTTTCAGGGCGTCAGGGCCGCCCGTTGCATACTCAAGCTGCAACTGGGCGAGGCCCAGGTACCTGGTCCTTACCTGTGGTACCTCCTGGAATACCTGGCATCTAACTGTGGTACCTCCTGGGATACCTGGCATCTACCTGTGGTACCTCCTGGGATACCTGGCATCTACCTGTGGTACCTCCTGGGATACCTGGCATCTACCTGTGGTACCTCCTGGGATACCTGGCATCTACCTGTGGTACCTCCTGGGATACCTGGCATCTACCTGTGGTACCTCCTGGGATACCTGGCATCTACCTGTGGTACCTCCTGGGATACCTGGCATCTACCTGTGGTACCTCCTGGGATACCTGGCATCTACCTGTGGTACCTCCTGGGATACCTGGCATCTACCTGTGGTACCTCCTGGGATACCTGGCATCTACCTGTGGTACCTCCTGGGATACCGGGCATTTACCTGTGGTACCTCCTGGGATACCGGGCATTTACCTGTGGTACCTCCTGGGATACCGGGCATCTACCTGTGGTACCTCCTGGGATACCAGACATCTACCTGTGGTACCTCCTGGGATACCTGGCATCTACCTGTGGTACCTCCTGGGATACCTGGCAACTACCTGTGGTAGCTCCTGGGATACCTGGCAACTACCTGTGGTACCTCCTGGGAAACCTGGCATCTACCTGTGATACCTCCTGGGATACCTGGCATCTACCTGTGATACCTCCTGGGATACCTGGCAACTACCTGTGGCACCTCCTGGGATACCTGGCAACTACCTGGTCTTTACCTATGGTACCTGGCAAATACTTGGGGTACCACCTGGGCTACCTGGCAACTACTTGGGGTACCACCTGGGCTACCTGGCAACTACTTGGGGTACCTCCTGGGCTACCTGGCAACTACTTGGGGTACCTCCGGGGCTACCTGGCAACTACTTGGGGTACCTCCGGGGCTACCTGGCAACTACTTGGGGTACCTCCGGGGCTACCTGGCAACTACTTGGGGTACCTCCGGGGCTACCTGACAACTACTTGGGGTACCTCCGGGGCTACCTGGCAACTACTTGGGGTACCTCCGGGGCTACCTGGCAACTACTTGGGGTACCTCCTGTGGTCAAAGTTCTGGCACTTAAAATCGAAAACACGTACGTAGTTATTGTTCTTGTATACAAGCCACCAGATACAACCTTCCAGCAGTTCCAGTACCAGTTATTGTTCTTGTGTACAAGCCACCAGATACAACCTTCCAGCAGTTCCAGCACCAGTTATTGTTCTTGTATACAAGCCACCAGATACAACCTTCCAGCAGTTCCAGCACCAGTTATTGTTCTTGTATACAAGCCACCAGATACAACCTTCCAGCAGTTCCAGTACCAGTTATTGTTCTTGTATACAAGCCACCAGATACAACCTTCCAGCAGTTCCAGTACCAGTTATTGTTCTTGTATACAAGCCACCAGATACAACCTTCCAGCAGTTCCAGCACCAGTTATTGTTCTTGTATACAAGCCACCAGACACAACCTTCCAGCACCAGTTATTGTTCTTGTGTACAAGCCACCAGATACAACCTTCCAGCAGTTCCAGTACGTTATTGTTCTTGTATACAAGCCACCAGATACAACCTTCCAGCAGTTCCAGTACCAGTTATTGTTCTTGTATACAAGCCACCAGATACAACCTTCCAGCAGTTCCAGCACCAGTTATTGTTCTTGTATACAAGCCACCAGATACAACCTTCCAGCAGTTCCAGCACCAGTTATTGTTCTTGTATACAAGCCACCAGACACAACCTTCCAGCACCAGTTATTGTTCTTGTGTACAAGCCACCAGATACAACCTTCCAGCAGTTCCAGCACCAGTTATTGTTCTTGTATACAAGCCACCAGACACAACCTTCCAGCAGTTCCAGCACCAGTTATTGTTCTTGTATACAAGCCACCAGACACAACCTTCCAGCAGTTCCAGTACCAGTTATTGTTCTTGTGTACAAGCCACTAGACACAACCTTCCAGCAACAGTTACTGGAGATCATACGTTGTCTTCATAACCTGTGAAACCTTCCAAAATATCCTGCTGCTTGGAGACTTCAGTTTGAGACACCTTTAACGCAAGACTGTAACAAGGACTGTAATAGTCGAGTCCCTGGAGCTGGAGCTAGCTTGGAGGAACAGTCCCACACAACAGAACTATTAAACCTCTGCAATGCATTCACCTTAAGTCAGTAGACTGTTGAACCAACCAGACTGAGAAACAACCTAGACCTTATGTTTACAAGCAATGAAGACCTAGTCCAGGACATAAGTGTAGAAGACTGCAATCTCACTAACAGAGAAACTCCAGTGCCTTTCATAACTGCTAGATCACTGCGATGTGGTCCTCGATGCTCTATAGAAGACAACCTAAATGCTGATGTAGTGGTCACGATCGCCAGTGGTTGGAAGACAAGTCAAGTATACTTAAGGCAGAGAATAACTCAGGAGACATAGAGTAAACAAAATCTGCAAAGAAACCTCAGTAAGTCAGTGATATTACTGAAAGGACAGAGTGTGTAAGGAAAGTCAGAGGCGCCACAGTTCCTCAAGGCACAATACTCCTCCCACTTTTTTCTCATTCTCGTATCCAACATTGACAAGGACATAAATCATAGCACTATAACTTTGTTGATTACATCAGAATCTCCGTGAGAGGGACGTTCATCGGGAACATCACTAACTTTCAAGCAGATATAAATCAAGTCTTCCAGTGTGCCTCATACAGTTGTTCCCTATTAAACAATGGAAGAAATAATGACAAATGGAGTATAGGTCAAACTCGAATCATTCAATACAGAAAAAGTAATGATATATCTTTAATGAATTTCGCGAGTTTTTCTACTCCCGGAGCCCGGCCATGGGCCAGGCTCGTCTTGTGCTAGTCTGGTGAACCAGGCTGTTGCTGCTGATGGCCCGCTGACCCACTTATCCCTCGCAGCCTGGTTAATCTGGCACTTGAAGATACTTGTCTAATTTCCTCTTTAAGACTTGTACACCTGTCCCAGCAGTGTTTCTGATATCTTCTGGTAAGATGTTGAACTGTCTGGGGCCACACATGTTGATCTCACATTGAAGGATCACAACAATGTTGTTATTAACAAGGAAAATGATGGTCTGGATAACTAGAACTTTCAAGACAAGAGATGCTGAGCCAGTGATGATACTCTAAGTCACTGGTTGTCTCCAGGCTGGAGTACTGCTGTATATTGACGGTCTCCAGGCTGGAATACTGCCGTATACTGACGGTCTCCAGGCTGGAATACTGCTGTATACTGACGATAGAAGTAGGTACTTCTCAGACAGTCGTTAATCTAGACAGTAGATAATACTCGGCAGATAGTCTCGGTATGGACTCTCAAGTCCTCAGTTATCTTTCCCATTTTTCTCTGCTGTCTTTCCCATGTACTCATTTTAACCACCTCATCCCCTTTTCTCCCTCCTTCCCCCTCATCTCCTCCCCTCCCACACTTTCCCCCCTCATCTCCTCCCCCAGCTGGGGTGGGTGATGTACAATATGCTGAGTCATGATAGCTCCCAGAGATCATTCATGTTACACACGCACGCTCATGTGTAGGTTTGTGTGCACACCATGTCGATGCAGACGCGCACATGTGTACACCATGTCGATGCAGACGCGCACATGTGTACACCATGTCGATGCAGACGCGCACATGTGTACACCATGTCGATGCAGACGCGCACATGTGTACACCATGTCGATGCAGACGCGCACATGTGTACACCATGTCGATGCAGACGCGCACATGTGTACACCATGTCGATGCAGACGCGCACATGTGTACACCATGTCGATGCAGACGCGCACATGTGTACACCATGTCGATGCAGACGCGCACATGTGTACACCATGTCGATGCAGACGCGCACATGTGTACACCATGTCGATGCAGACGCGCACATGTGTACACCATGTCGGTGCAGACGCGCACATGTGTACACCATGTCGATGCAGACGCGCACATGTGTACACCATGTCGATGCAGACGCGCACATGTGTACACCATGTCGATGCAGACGCGCACATGTGTACACCATGTCGATGCAGACGCGCACATGTGTACACCATGTCGATGCAGACGCGCACATGTGTACACCATGTCGATGCAGACGCGCACATGTGTACACCATGTCGATGCAGACGCGCACATGTGTAGTCTCCTGTGCAGACATGTACATTTACAGACGTAGCTGTTAGTAGTAGTAATAAAAGGAAAAGAATAAGAAGAGTCAGAAGAATAAGAAGTCAGAAGAATAAGAAGAAGAACCAATCACCCAAAGAATAGAGCGTAATCGCTACCAAACAAGGAAACAAGCAGCAGCAACAACAACAATGGCACCTCACAAGCAGGGCACCCGCACTACGTTCTCCCAGAGTGCCATGCTCCGTCATAAGCTTATTATGCAATAGTGCCAAGCACCAGTGATGCAACAGTGCCAGGAGGATGTGTGAGAGAGGAAGAGAGGGATAGGAAAATAGGAAAATAATCTGAAGTGATGAAAAATGAGGCAAGAGAGTAGATGGGAATGAGGAGGCAGAGTGAAGGAAAAAGAGGGCAAGATAATGAAGGACAGGAGAAGGGAGAGTGAAAGAAGACTGTAAAGGTGTGGGAAGGATAGAGAGGGTGGTGTGGTGGGTGGGGGAGGTGTGTGGGGATCCTGGGTGGAGGAGAGGCGGTAATACTGGAGTGGGGGAAGTAGGTGGTAATGCTGGGGTGGGGAGGTGGGTGGTAATACTGGGGTGGGGGAGGTGGGTGGTAATACTGGGGTGGGGAGGTGGGTGGTAATACTGGGGTGGGGGAGGTGGGTGGTAATACTGGGGTGTGGGAGGTGGATGGTTATACTGGGGTGTGGGAGGTGGGTGGTAATTCTGGGGTGTGGGAGGTGGGTGGTAATACTGGAGTTGGGGGAGGTGGGTCTTAATACTGGAGATGGGGGGAGCAAACAACGCAGTTTGAGGTCTTAACAATTGTATCAAGAGTGGAACGTCAGGCGTAAGTGGTGCTTGACGTAAATGGTGGGGTGGGGAGAGAAGAGGGGGTGGGGGGAGTTAGGATAGAGAGAGGGAGGAGAGAGAGGGAGGGGAGAGAGAGAGATGTGTGAGAAAGAGGAAGAGATGGGGAGGGAGGGAGAGGAAGCTATGGTGATACGGGGGAAAGGGGGGTTTACGAAGGAAGGGGGAAACTTAACCAATACAATAAAACAGTGTTTCAACAAGTGCCTTAAATTACGTTCTGAGGTGAAAAACAATCTGAAAATACGAACGAAAACATGTGATATTTATCGTTAAGAATGAATGGGCGACCAGAACACGTACACACCTGCACACGCTCCTACGTACACACGCTCACACCTGCACACGCTCACTCACACCTACACATGCTCACTTTCCATACTCTACACCAAACATTCAGTGTACACTGAAAACATTCAGTGTACACTGAATGTTTTAACATTCTCGAGAAAGTCAGGAGAACGTGAATACACTGGGTAGAGAACAGAAGAATATTGAGCCCAAACTGAACACGTATTACAGCGTCCAGAAGACGTCATACGCAGTTGTAAGAGTGGGTATGGTAAGGCCCAAGAAACCACAAATACAATGGCCGTTCGTGAGTAGTCGAGAGGATGAGCAAAAAGCCCGGATACGACTCCCCCAGTAGTAGCAAATAGTCGAGAGCATGTAATATAATAATAATAATTATCTATTTCAACAAGCACATGATACAACTTATACAGACCATAGCTAACATCAATGACATACTATATAGAAAGCCCATGGTTATGCAGAGCATTTCCCGCAACTTAGGTTAATTTTGTCCCCAGGATGCGACCCACACCAGTCGACTAACACCCAGGTACCCACTTACTGCTAGGTGAACAGTGACAGCAGGTGTCTTAAGTGAATGTAACCTGACCTGGCTGGGTCGGGGCATTGGCTTAAGCCGGTGGGAGACTTGGACCTGCCTCGCATGGGCCAGTAGGCCTGCTGCAGTGGTCCTTCTTTCTTATGTTCTTATGTAACACGCCCAAATGTTTCCACCCGTACCGGGGATCGAACCACGGACCTCAATGTGTAAACACGTACACACATGCAAACGAGCGCACACACACACACATGCACTAACACACACGATGATTACTGCTGACCCGGATGTGCTCGACTTAGTCTCAGTTGCTATGACGATGTTACTCCTAGGTCCTGGGTGGTGCTAGGTTCATGGTCCTGGGTGGTGCTAGGTTCATGGTCCTGGGTGGTGCTAGGTTCATGGTCCTGGGTGGTGCTAGGTTCATGGTCCTGGGTGGTGCTAGGTTCATGGTCCTGGGTGGTGCTAGGTACATGGTCCTGGGTGGTGCTAGGTTCATGGTCCTGGGTGCTGCTAGGATTATGGTCCTGGGTGCTGCTAGGTTCATGGTCCTGGGTGCTGCTAGGATCATGGTCCTGGGAGCTGCTAGGTTCATGGTCCTGGGTGCTGCTAGGTTCATGGTCCTGGGTGCTGCTAGAAACTATTTTTAACACTGCCGTCTCCCACAGGGGTAGAATGGACCAATTAAGAGGAAACACATTTACCATCACTCGTTCAGTCGCTCTCTTCCCAGGACTAAATGACAATCTGTATATTGTGTTAAAGGCTATGGGAAGGCACTGGTTTGACACTGTGTTTAGCATTAGGAATAATTTTGGGAAGTCTGAGCAGATCTATAACTATGATATGAACGTAGATAAGTACGTTTATGGAGCAACTTGCAATGTGAATACTGATGTTGTAGTAGCCAGACTTAGGCTTGTTTACAAGTACTTCTGGCAGTCACAAGTACTTGTAACCTTATGGTCAATATCTTCAACATTATGAGCTTAATTGTCCACTTACTGAGGAATATAGAGATACACAGTATAATGACCTATGTAATATGTCAAGATATTTTATTAATGAAAATAAGATATAAGATATATTAAGCAAATTTCCTAAATTTACTTGTAACAGATACGTCAACTGTTGATATAAATAGAGACCTAGTTCCTGGGCCTGTTGTGCATCCACATGCTCTTACACTACCATCCACAGGATGGATATGAGGTGCACAATAAACTAGCCACTACCATCCACAGGATGGATATGTGGTGCACAATAAACTAGCCACTACCATCCACAGGATGGATATGAGGTGCACAATAAACTAGCCACTACCATCCACAGGATGGATATGAGGTGCACAATAAACTACCCACTACCATCCACAGGATAGATATGTGGTGCACAATAAACTAGCCACTACCATCCACAGGATAGATATGTGGTACACAATAAACTAGCAACTACCATCCACAGGATAGATATGTGGTACACAATAAACTAGCCACTACCATCCACAGGATGGATATGAGGTGCACAATAAACTAGCCACTACCATCCACAGGATGGATATGAGGTGCACAATAAACTAGCCACTACCATCCACAGGATAGATATGTGGTACACAATAAACTAGCCACTACCATCCACAGGATGGATATGAGGTGCACAATAAACTAGCCACTACCATCCACAGGATGGATATGAGGTGCACAATAAACTAGCCACTACCATCCACAGGATGGATATGTGGTGCACAATAAACTAGCCACTACCGTCCACAGGATGGATATGAAGTGCCGATTCGGCGACAAAGTCTTCCCATCCCACACCCATCCTATAGAAGGTAGCAAAACATTTATTGATATCACACATTTACACTTAGGCGTTGTAAATGTGTTACAAATGCGTCTTGTTCATTATCTTGTAGCAGTCGATAATACAAACATACGAACACACAAAAGGCCCAGGAACCAGGTCATTAATGGTTTAACAGGAGTATATTTGGACCAGAAGTGTTATTGAGGTGAGCAGTTTGAGTAATATTGAAAGCTACCTGAAACTATTCCATTTCGGTCCGCCATAGATTGAAATGGA
Organism: Cherax destructor; assembly: GCA_009830355.1. Taxonomy (NCBI): domain Eukaryota; kingdom Metazoa; phylum Arthropoda; class Malacostraca; order Decapoda; family Parastacidae; genus Cherax; species Cherax destructor. The sequence goes on along the minus strand of WNWK01003970.1, from coordinate 61,587 downwards.
ACGCGGATGGGTGGAGGAGAGGGGTGATTGGAGGAAAGTGGAGGTGCAGGTGGAGGGTGGGGGATGGTGTGAGGGTGGGGGAGGGGGTGCGCGGATAAGGGTGGGTGTGGAAGAGAGAAATGCTCATGTACCGGAACATCACCACTTCCGGTACTCCGTATTATGGCACGTGGTATAGGCACGTGGGTACGATTTACCCTTCCTAAACTCACTCTCTCCACCAAGCGTGGCACGTGGGTCAGGTCAGGGGTGATGGAGTGATTAGCGTGAGGTCAAAAGGTGAGCGAGGGGTGGATGAGGTCATTGTTCAGAAGAATTGATCACACTAGTGGGGCTCCATTACAGAGGTCAAGGACAATGTTTGCAGCGTTTACACAAACATACACAAGGGATGTTTTGGTCGGTGAGATACGAGTAAACACTATAATGTTTATAGATGTGAGAGAGTAAATCAGTCACAGGGAGGAGCATGACTAAGTGAAACACAGTTCGCTGCACAAAACTGTTCAAATCCATAAATGATACAGTAGAAATTCTGGACATTAAAGCAGAGAATAAGCGTCTAATGATGGGTTCACTGAACACACAAAAACCTTGAACATCCTACACAAAATGTTACCTTCCTGGGAGGGTCAAACCTCCCAGGAAGGTAAATCACAGTTAATTTTATTTAGGTGCAGGTACACAAATTATCATAGTAAAATATGTGTAAATTACTAAGGATAACCCCCAAAAAAAGTCAAAGTAATTTATTTTTATTGGGATCCTAGTAATAGTTCCTGGAAGCACACTAGTTCAACAGGTACATACCAGGGTATTAATGGAACCTTTGTGAAAAGTTTGCTTCGAACCAACAGACTGCAGAATGCACTCGAAATGATTACGATGGATCTGATCTTCACGGGCAACTAATCAGAAATAATCACAAATACCGAATACTCTGACCATAACATCACAGATCTACAAAGGAGTATAAATTCAGGGTTAAGTAAAAGTGAGTGAATGGGTGAGAGAGAGAGAGAGAGAGAGAGAGAGAGAGAGAGAGAGAGAGAGAGAGAATGTCAGTAGTAGTAGTAGTAGTAGTACTACTACTTATGTGACCATTGTTCCTCACCATCCTGCCAGTAATGGTTTAGCGGAAAGGACTAATAAGAAAGTACTTGACGTCTTGAGAGCCACTATCAATCCCAATAGTGCAACCTGGGATGAAGTTATACCTGATGTTCACTGTGTAATAAATGCTGCTTACAATGCTTCAATAGGTGACACTCCACATTATGCATCGTACGGTGTCAATAAGTGTTTGCCTTATGAGTTGTTATATTCTAATCCGAAACCAAATTACAATCCTGATGATTTCATAGCAACTCGTACCAGCCAAGCTCAAAGTGTTTTCAGAAGGGTCCGTGAAACACTTCATAAATCAACAGCAGAGTTTACAAGAGTAACTAACACTCGAGTAAAACCGACCAAAGTTAAAGTAGGTTCGAGAGTTATGCTTACTAACTTTAACAAAACGTCGGCAATGCCTAAGCTTGACCAAACGTTTGTTGGTCCTTATCGAGTAGTTGAACACATTAATGGAAATAAGTATAAGGTTAGAAAAATCAGTACAGGTCAGTATAAAGAATCACATTTAGATAATATGAAGTTAGTATGCAATGAGGATGAGGTCCCTGACAACCAGACAAATGAGACAGACTGACAATCCTCCTGATGCTGTACCCTCTACCTCTAATAATCAGTCAGATGATCAACCTGAATGTCGTTATTCCCTACGTACACGACAAGTAATGAGTAATCCTCAAGTGTCATTTGTAAATACAAATTTAAATCTTCCTCAACCACAAACTGAGTTACCCATTGCAACAGAGTTTGATCCTCTGAGATGATAATCATTCCGCATATGTTAATCTCACCCTAGCAGAGTTGGGGTTAAATGTAAATAACCTGTATAGATAAATATTATAGTTTAAACTGTATTTCAACTGTGTGCTACAATATCAACTTAGTATTATTCAAGAATTTGTTTTTGTCTTCACATTCTCTCCGAATTCTGAGATTTAACAGTAAGATTTGAGTGCACCAAGTCTTCCTTTCTGTTAAACACTTCCTTCTTTGTAAATATATTTCCTCAGAATCCGTAGATCACATGAATACAGATCGATCGATCAATTTTTTTTTCTCTTTTATTGTAATATTCCAATGTTGAGCCTATTAATTCCTATGAATTGTGATATATCATACCTTGTAATGCATTACAAGATCCATTACAAGATCTATTACAAGATCCATTACAATAAGATCCATTACAATAAGATCCATTACAATAAGATCCATTACAATGATTTCCATCCTGATAATATACTTATGTATAGTTATAATGTTCAACTGTTGTGTACTTTGACATTGTATAGAATCAGCCCAGAGCCATACGGCTGTCGCCTCTAGTTTGGATTAGCTGTATGTCGGGACGCCATACGTAACATGACCGAGCTGTCAGTAGTAGTAATTGTAACTTACCAACTGTTAGAGAGTGACAAGCCTTTCACGTGATCACTGTCCATTACTAGCCTTTCTGCTGACCTAAGCCATGTCAAAGGTCACCCTTTGAATGCTGTGAGCATCCCGCTCACTAGCCCCAGTTCAGAGCAGAGTACAGAGACGACAGGTCTGGTCTGAGTGTTCGCCCATTATTATCACCAATATATAAGTTACCAACCAATCTGCGTTTGTGTTATTACCAAATCCATTCAAGAACCCCACACAACAGAGAGAGAGAGAGAGAGAGAGAGAGAGAGAGAGAGAGAGAAGCAGCACCAGCAGCAGGCTGTGATCCAGTTTCCGCTTCAAGACTTCCACATGTTAGTTGCTTGTAGGACTAGTTCTACTACCTGGATTATTAGTCTTTCAGTGGTCCCATTATTTCCAGGTCTTGCTGGATTATTAGTCTTTCAGTGGTCCCATTATTTCCAGGTCTTGCTGGATTATTAGTCTTTCAGTGGTCCTATTATATCCAGGTCTTGCTGGATTATTAGTTTTTCAGTGGTCCCATTATTTCCAGGTCTTGCTGGATTATTAGTCTTTCAGTGGTCCCATTATTTCCAGGTCTTGCTGGATTATTAGTCTTTCAGTGGTCCCATTATTTCCAGGTCTTGCTGGATTATTAGTTTTTCAGTGGTCCTATTATATCCAGGTCTTGCTGGATTATTAGTTTTTCAGTGGTCCCATTATTTCCAGGTCTTGCTGGATTATTAGTCTTTCAGTGGTCCCATTATTTCCAGGTCTTGCTGGATTATTAGTCTTTCAGTGGTCCCATTATTAATCCAGTCAAGACCTGGAAATAATGGGACCACTGAAATATCAGCAAGACTGAATATGGGACCACTGAAAGACTATATATAATAGTCTTTCAGTGGTCCCATTATTTCCAGGTCTTGCTGGATTATTAGTCTTTCAGTGGTCCCATTGCATCCAGGTCTTCCTGATTATTACTTTACTATTCATGGGGAAGCGGGGATGGGGATCACATACATTCCAAGAAGGCAGCGCCAATTCTTCAGATCAAGAGCCCTTCGCGGCAAGGAGGCACCCTGGTTGAAGAGGAGAGATGAAGATCAAATACACAAGCGAACAATGTAAAAAGCTGAAAACAAACACACGAGATTAATTAGTGAGAGAATTGAGGAAGTAATACAAGGTAGAAGTAATAATGGTAGGTAGGAAACATGTTTCTGTATCAGGGGGAGAGAGAGAGAGAGAGAGAGAGAGAGAGAGAGAGAGAGAGAGAGAGAGAGAGAGAGAGAGAGAGAGAGAGAGAGAGAAAGGGAGTGAGGAAGAATGGAGAGAGGGAGGGCTGGGAGAGTGGGAGACAGGGAGAAGGGGAGGGAGGGGGAGAGAGAAAGCAACTCAATGGAACAACAACTACTGTAACAATGGAACAACAACTACTGTAACAATGGAACAAAAACTACTGTAACAATGGAACAACAACTACTGTAACAATGGAACAACAATTTTAAGAGACATAACAACGTGGACGAGGCTTTTCAACATGTGACAGCCCCATTATTAACGTATATACGTGAGGCGCTAAAGCCGTGTGGGTCATTCAGTGCAAGGACGAGTGGAGGCTTGATCCTCCCTCCATTAATCACGAGAACAACAACAAGGTGGAGCACAGAGTAACAATGAACATGCAACATCCCAATGATCAGCAGGAAAATGACAATGGACAATGAGAACATTCAAAACATGAGATATAGTGCCAAAGGAATCACTTGTGCTCCCTCGCTTGGAGTACTGCTCAGTGTTGACGGATTTGTTCAGTGTGGGCAAGACAGCAGAACTGGCAAAAATAGTGTTTACTGCCCACATAGAACCGATTTAACTTGAAGCTAATAGGAATGTTTCATGTACTCACTAAAGACGGTTAGAGAGACACGCTGTATTATAGGCAATTATGCATGGAAGATATTGGAGGGCCATGTTCCAAACCTACACACTACCACAACTTACTGGAGTGAGATAAAAACCCAGATAAAAGCAGACACCATACCCCGAGTACACCTGGAGGGTGTTTCGGGGGTCAATGCCCCCGCGGCCCGGTCCATGACCAGGCCTCGCGATGGATGAGGGCCTGATCAACCAGGCTGTTACTGTTGGCCGCAGGCAAACCGAAGTACTAACCAAAGCCCGGCTGGTCAGGAACTGACTTTAGGTGCCTGTCCAGCTCCCTCTTGAAGACAGCCAGGGGTCTATCGGTAATGCTGGGAACAATAACAACTTACTGGAGTGAAAGATATGGGAGGAAGTCTAAAATAATCCCAGATAAAAGCAGGTTCAAGACTCTTCAACCTACTACCAACAGATATCAGAAATATTACCGCAATAAATGTTGAAATTTTCAAGAGGAAACTTAATCACTGCCTCCAGCAAGTGCCAGATCAACCAGGCTGTGATGGCCCTGTCGGCCAGTGAGCCACCAGCAACAACCTGATTGAACAATCAATCAACAAGGACTGGGTACTGCATCAACCCAAAATCAGGTGAAGGCTATTCTGTCACACATAATAACCTTCCCACTTACAATCACTTACCTACAATCCCCTCTAAATTACCTTAATCAATTACCTTCAACTATGACCTACTCGTGAGCTGAAAAACCTTAAGAGTGAAAGGTATTTTTTTCACTCTGATAGATATAATCTGTATCATTCAATGGATGAATGCCGTCGAGGTATGCATTCCTGAAGAGAGTTCGTGTGAATGTCACCGCTGCACAGAGAAGAGTGGGTCATTCAGCTAAGAGGAGTGAAGGCTCGATTCTCCGTCTAGGAGTGCCATGTAGACGTCTTCAGTGCCAACACTTTTCAATGACAAGAAGACTTTAGTGCCAACGCTTTTTAGTGACACGTAGAAGTCTTCAGTGCCAACACTTTTCAGTGACAAAAAAATAAAAACACGAGTGCCTACTCTTACACTGACCTTTGCTCCCAGAACAACCTGAATTCCTGGTGGCATGGATTCAACAAGGTGCTGGAAACATTCCTTGGAGATCCTGGTCCATGTTGACATGACAGCATCACGCAGTTGCTGCAGATTTGTCGGCTGCACATTCATGCTGTGAATCTCTTCCAAAACGTCCCAAAGGTTTACACTGGCCTTGCTGCCTTCCCTGACGTAGCTTCAAATCCTGCTGACTGCGATCATTCTCTGTATATACCCGCATGTTTCTGCGTTGTGCATTGATATAAAAATCGCTTGTGAGGTCAGAACATACAGGAGGAGAAAGAAATAGCTTGAAACCATGCTTGAGGACCACTGGTGTGCCAGGGCTGGGAGAAACATAGCTTGTAAATAAGGGTGGCCAGCATTTGAGGTATCTATGGCCAAGTGGTCTAGAGCGTCACTTGGAACCTTGTAAGCCTTCCCTGACGTGGGTTCGAATCCTACTGACTGCGATTTTTCTGTGTAACACACACACACACACACGCGCATACACTACACAGGAGCCATGAGCTGTGAATCGACCCCTGCAACCACAAATAAGTGAATACACACACAGACACGAAACAGCCAAGTGTCTATCGATAAGTGCCTCTGACAACTAGTAACTATTACACACACAATATACCCCCTGCCTCTTTCCCCCTCCTCCCCTTAATTTTGACATGGACCAGATTCAAGAATGACACTTAAGTGATCGACCCAACTTTCCTTTACACAAATTACCCTCAAATGACTCCCATCATCGGGTAATTTGCGGGTGAAAGTAGAATTGGGGATATTTGTCGTAATCTTAATAATCTGCGAGGCAATATAATAAAATAATTACCAAGTAATCGCTAGTGAACATACGGAAACGTACATGGAAATACCGGAAGGTGCTGATACGTACACGAACCCAGGTGAACCATTCTGAAACGTACACGAACCACTGAAACGAACATGGGTACATTGAAACGTGTTATAACGTACATAAACGTGCTGAAACGTACACGGACACTGTGAAATATGTTAAAAGACACAGGAAAACATTGAAAATTGTTGAAAGGTAGATGGTGAGCAAGCTTGCAGGGAAGCTGGAACATCCTGGACGTGGGATTGCAATCACGGTAATGAAAGGAATCCAATCAGGGAGATGTATGCCGTAGAATTAATCTACAAGTCTGAGAGATGAGCCAAAAATGTGTGTGTAGGTGTGTGTGTGTGTAGGTGTGTGTGTGTGTGTGTAGTGTGTGTGTATATGTGTAGGTGTGTGTATATGTGTAGGTGTGTATGTGTGTGTGTGTAGGTGTGTGTGTATGTGTAGGTGTGTGTGTGTGTGTGCGCTTCCTAAACTCATGAGGGTAATACCTCCTCTAGAACTGCGTACATAGTTGACAAGTACGTACACGGACGCCGTGAAAGTACATGCGTGTCAGGAATCTACTTTCTACTCTCTCTGTTGTAGGTTTTATGGTGATTCTTCTCTCTTGTTGACGAGATTCATCATAAGAACTTTACTCTGCTAAATCAAGAAACACCTCTTAAAACTATTACGAAGGAAGAGGTGAGGAGAGGACAAAAGAGTGGAGAGGAGAGGGGAAACGAGACAGAGGAAGGTAGTGAGGCAGACAGTCAGAAAGGTAGTGAGGTAGATAGTCAGGAAGATAGTGAGGTAGACAGTCAGGAAGATAGTGAGGTAGACAGTCAGGAAGGGAAGGAGGGAGTTAGGGAGGGGAAGGAGTCAGGAAGGGAGGGAGGGAGAGGAGTCAGGGAAGGAAGGAAGGAGTCAGTGTATAACAGTATATTTTATACAGTGTATAACTACTCTCAAGATTCTTCCAGGATACACCCGTGTATATTTTAGCATTAATTAAAAATTCCACCCCTCTAATATACTTAATTTTAACCCTCCAAAAACCTATGTATTTCTGTGAAATACACGACCATAACACCGAAATAATAATAATAATAATAATAATAATAATAATAATAATAGGGTGATGTAGTCCACATATCTACAAAGGCAGCCATCACAGCCTGGCTGATCCACACATCTTGAAGGAACTTGTCCTTGTCTTAAACCTGTCTCAGACCTCTTAAAAAACACGAGAGAAGGCGCAGGTCTGAGCCAAGGAAGACTTGAAGAACCAGAAAAGGAGAGGGGGAGATAACGAGAACGAGATTAACTAGGGGAGATAACGAGAACGAGATTAACTAGGGGAGATAACGAGAGGAAATAACGAGGAGAGATAATGAAAGAATAAAATATAACGACAGAACAATGGGAGATAACGAGAGAACAAGGGAAGATGACGAGAGAACAAGGGAAGATGACGAGAGAACAAGGGTAGATGACGAGAGAACAAGGGTAGATGACGAGAGAACAAGGGGAGATGACGAGAGAACAAGGGGAGATGACGAGAGAACAAGGGGAGATGACGAGAGAACAAGGGGAGATGACGAGAGAACAAGGGAGATAACGAGAGAACAAGGGAAGATGACGAGAGAACAAGGGAAGATGACGAGAGAACAAGGGTAGATGACGAGAGAACAAGGGTAGATGACGAGAGAACAAGGGTAGATGACGAGAGAACAAGGGGAGATGACGAGAGAACAAGGGGAGATGACGAGAGAACAAGGGGAGATGACGAGAGAACAAGGGTAGATGACGAGAGAACAAGGGGAGATGACGAGAGAACAAGGGGAGATGACGAGAGAACAAGGGGAGATAACGAGAGAACAAGGGAGATGACGAGAGAACAAGGGAGATGACGAGAGAACAAGGGAGATGAACGAAGAGAACAAGGGAGATGACGAGAGAACAAGGGGAGATGACGAGAGAACAAGGGGAGATGACGAGAGAACAAGGGGAGATAACGAAAAAACAAGACTGAACAAGGGACAAAAAGGGGGCGGGAGAGATAGAACAACGAGAGGTGAAAAGATGGAACAAGGAGAAGGGACAACGCGAAGGAAGAGAGGAACAGCGCGAAGGAAGAGAGGAAACAACAGAAGGAAGAGAGGAAACACAAGGAGGAAGAGAGGAAACAACAAGGAGGAAGAGAGGAAACAACAAGACTAAACAACAAAGGAGGGAACAACGAAGAAAACGGGAACACCAGGAACATGAGGGGGGATGGGGAAGAGGGAGGCAGAGGAAGGAGAGAATCAGAAAGGGAATAAGGGCACAAGGATTAAAGAAAGATTTTTCTGCTGCCTAACTCTTCACGTCTCCTTAGTGACAAATTTATCACCCACTTCTTATGCCCTTCTTCCGTTAACTCCTCCCTCCCTGTGCTCTACATTTACCCAGTCTTCCCTGCCACGAAATGCTATTTTTTTCCTATGTGTAAGAAACTCCAGTACTTACTGTAATGCTATATCCAGTGTGTAAGAAACTCCAGTACTTACTGGAATGCTATATCCAGTGTGTAAGAAACTCCAGTACTTACTGAATGCTATATCCAGTGTGAAGAAACTCCAGTACTTACTGTAATGCTATATCCAGTGTGTAAGAAACTCCAGTACTTACTGTAATGCTATATCCAGTGTGTAAGAAACTCCAGTACTTACTGTAATGCTATATCCAGTGTGTAAGAAACTCCAGTACTTACTGGAATGCTATATCCAGTGTGTAAGAAACTCCAGTACCTACTGGAATGCTATATCCAGTGTGTAAGAAACTCCAGTACTTACTGGAATGCTATATCCAGCGTATAAGAAACTCCAGTACCTTCTGGAATGTTATATCCAGTGTATAAGAAACTCCAGTACCTTCTGGAATGTTATATCCAGTGTATAAGAAACTCCAGTACCTTCTGGAATGTTATATCCAGTGTATAAGAAACTCCAGTACTTCTGGAATGCTATATCCAGTGTTAAGAACTCCAGTACCTACTGGAATGCTATATCCAGTGTATAAGTAACTCCAGTACTTACTGGAATGCTATATCCAGTGTGCAAGAAACTCCAGTACTTACTGGAATGCTATATCCAGTTTGCAAGAAACTCCAGCTCCTGTCCTCTTCACAAGAAGTAAAGTAACATTGTCAACTTCACAAGAAGTGTAAGTAACAATATTTGCCTTCCTGACAAAAAGTAACAGACTATGTACTTGGCTTCTTACTAAACAGTTAAGAAAAGTGCTTGGCTTATCAAGAAGTGTCACATAAGTGTCAAGAGGAGAGTACACTTCTTATCAATGGTAGGTATGGCCTCGTATAGATTACGTGACTCCCCACTGATCCATATTACAGAGGGCAGAAATACGCTGGATAACCTACAGATAAGAATCACCACGTTAATTGAGATGAGAGATTAACAACACAATATAAAAAAATAAAGAATAGTGAAGCACTGTCATAGGTCTACTCAGTGTTAGATATGTGTAACACCTGAGTATCTCATCAATACACATGTGTCTAATTCGTCTACTGGCCCATACTAGGCAGGTCTAACTAACACCCACCTACACACTCTCTCTCGTACCTGTGGAACCTATTTTTAATGTACTTGTAACACCATTGAAACGATTACTTTGTGTAGCACTAAAAATAGGTTGGTCAGCTACATGAGTGGGTGTGGGCAAGGTGGACCTGCCTAACATGGGCCAGCAGATGAACTACAAACGTGCAGATTGGAGGGAGTATGGAGGATGCAAATGTGTTCAAATATTTTGGAGTAAATTTGTCTCCAGACATTACAATACAATAAATAATTCAACTTCTTGCGCGTCATACAGCACAAGAAATGGTGGAGGCTTGATCCTCCGTCTGCTGAACACCAGACAGATGCGCTTCCCATATGCATTGAAACATCTGTGGAGACAATGAAGCTTATCTAAGGGGGCTAAAAAGGGGAACGTACCAGAGTATAGTGGCATGGGTGTGAACCATGAGTTTTAAATGTCACAGCGAGGTTGTTGGTAGTGAAGATGTCATGTTTGAGGGCCATGTGTGATGTGAATATTATGCAGAGAATTTAGAGCTTGGAGATTAGGTGTGGGGTTACCAAAGGTATTATCCAGAGGGCTGACGAGGGGCTGTTCAGGTGATTTGGACAAGAGGATGGAGAAAAAAAAAAAGAATGACTTGGAGGGTATCAGGGTTGGAGGGGAGGAGTAGAGATTGTCCTAGGAAGAGGGGAGGTTTCGGCATCAGAGGACTAGTATGAGTATGTTAGGAATGAGTGGAGGCAATAGTTTATGATGATTTGACTTGCTGTTGGAGTATGAACAAGGTAACACTTATGAAGGGATTCAGGGAAACCGGTTAGCCGGACTCAAGTCCTGGAGGTGGGAAGCACAGAGCCGAAGTGGCTAGTTTATTGTTCACCATACAGCCATCCTGTGGACGGTAGCGCAAGAGCATATAGGTACAAAAAGGACCTAGAAACTAGACTCATAAAGAGTTCAGCTCCACGGCGCTGAACTCTTCTCCAGGCTGAGGGACTGACCACCTCAAATACTATTTCTCCAAAGTTGATGCACTGATTACATCTTCACTTCGCCACTGCTGCCTGTATATCTGACTGAAAAGCTACTGTGTAGGCGAAACGTTTCAACAATAGACATAACTGCTGCACACGTGTCTTAATCATCAACTTGTGGGTATTTAATACATTTTAAACATGCTTCATCATAAGTGGTGGTTCACTATCTAGTCACGTATCACGTGGTGATATGTGACTGAGGATTCGTATTCATGATGTGTTTAGCAAGTCAGTGTGACCAGGAAAATGAGCGTCCACAAATTATTACCACCAAGGTCAAGCGTTTACATGACAGCCAATACGTATGATGCAAACTGAGGAACCTACGATGGCAAGATGTGAAGATAAAACACAAGAGGAAGGACACGAGAGGAAGAAAAGGTAAGGAAAGTGCAATGTCAATAGGGCCCCCACCCCCAAAAAAATAATACTGAAAGAGGAATAAAAAAGATGGGTTATGGAAGAGGTCTATCCTACTATTGAGGTGATTTAAGGGGTCCCTGCCACTCCTGGGGTGATGGAAGGGGTCCCTGCCACTCCTGGGGTGATGGAAGGGGTCCCTGCCACTCCTGGGGTGATGGAAGGGTCCCTGCCACTCCTGGGGTGA
>WNWK01003970.1:0-47500 GCA_009830355.1 Cherax destructor | reverse complement strand
AATTCAATTAGATGCCTGAGTAGACCTATAACTCAGTATGATAACATGAACCTAGATAAGTAAATTTATGGGAACAACTTACAATGTGAACACTGATGTTGAAGTAGCCAGATTTAGGCTTGGTTACAAGTACTTCTGGCAGTCTGACGTTGTAGTAGCCAGACTTAGGCTTGGTTACAAGTACTTCTGGCAGTCTGATGTTGTAGTAGCCAGACTTAGGCTTGTTTACAAGTACTTCTGGCAGTCTGATGTTGTAGTAGCCAGACTTAGGCTTGTTTACAAGTACTTCTGGCAGTCTGATGTTGAAGTAGCCAGACTTAGGCTTAGTTACAAGTACTTCTGGCAGTCTGATGTTGTAGTAGCCAGACTTAGGCTTAGTTACAAGTACTTCTGGCAGTCTGATGTTGAAGTAGCCAGGCTTAGGCTTGGTTACAAGTACTTCTGGCAGTCTGATGTTGAAGTAGCCAGACTTAGGCTTAGTTACAAGTACTTCTGGCAGTCTGATGTTGTAGTAGCCAGACTTAGGCTTGTTTACAAGTACTTCTGGCAGTCTGATGTTGTAGTAGCCAGACTTAGGCTTAGTTACAAGTACTTCTGGCAGTCTGATGTTGTAGTAGCCAGACTTAGGCTTAGTTACAAGTACTTCTGGCAGTCTGATGTTGAAGTAGCCAGACTTAGGCTTGGTTACAAGTACTTCTGGCAGTCTGATGTTGTAGTAGCCAGACTTAGGCTTGGTTACAAGTACTCTGGCAGTCTGATGTTGTAGTAGCCAGACTTAGGCTTGTTTACAAGTACTTCTGGCAGTCTGATGTTGAAGTAGCCAGACTTAGGCTTGTTTACAAGTACTTCTGGCAGTCAGAAGTACTTGTAACCAGAAGCCTTATGGTCAATATCTTCAACATTATGAGCTTAATTGTCCACTTACTGAGGAATATAGAGATACACAGTATGATGACCTATGTAATATGCAAAGATATGCTAGAAACACATTAGTTAAGTGTAGATATAAATACACATGTACTATAGTTAACACTTTTAGGTCTAGTTTTTAGGCATTTTATGTATCTAAATGCTCTTGCATTACCGTCCACAGGATGGATATGTGGGGCATAATAAAGAGAAATCCTAGAGCAACACCTTTCCCCAAGACAGTAGTAGTGTGAAGCGCCTCTCTGTTAGGGTGGGCATTCCCAAGACGATGCCCAGAGGCATGCTGCAAGCCTGGGAATGCGAGGAATGCAGGCAGGAGTGGTGGGGTATATCCACAACCCGCATGCCAGTGCACAGATCTGCTTCACAGGGTTAAAAGGATACCATCTTTGTTTATACTTGAATTTCTTAAAGAATGAGAGAGAGAGAGAGAGAGAGAGAGAGAGAGAGAGAGAGAGAGAGAGAGAGAGAGAGAGAGACAGACAGACAGTGTGAGAGAGACTGAATTTGAATCCTGTAGGCAAAAAATTAGTGCAAATGACCCCATATATATATATATAGGCGCTCTGTGATAGGGGTGGGCAAATGATGAGTTGGGGAAGGGTAATGGGGAGGATATAGAGGGGGGTGAGTATTTTCACGTACACCTCCCCAATGCTCATGCAGGTCCGGTTCTTAAAGCTGGAGACCGGAACTACCAGCAGAAATATACAACTGTAGACACCTGTCTGTAAACTATTGTGTGGGGAGGTGGGGGGTGAGAGGAGAGAGGGAAGAGGGAGAGAGAATGAGGGAGATAGGAGGGGAGGGGGTGAGTAAGGGAAGTAGTGACGGAAAAGGGATGTCTGGGAGTACAAAGATAGGTACATCAAAATACCAATGTACGTACATGAAAATGAACATCTAGTACCTGCGTAACCTTGACTACCACCCACACCATGGGTATGGAGTGACTACCACCCACACCATGGGTATGGAGTGACTACCACCCACACCATGGGTATGGAGTGACTACCACCCACACCATGGGTATGGAGTGACTACCACCCACACCATGGGTATGGAGTGACTACCACCCACACCATGGGTATGGAGTGACTACCACCCACACCATGGGTATGGAGTGACTACCACCCACACCATGGGTATGGAGTGACTACCACCCACACCATGGGTATGGAGTGACTACCACCCACACCATGGGTATGGAGTGACTACCACCCACACCATGGGTATGGAGTGACTACCACCCACACCATGGGTATGGAGTGACTACCACCCACACCATGGGTATGGAGTGACTACCACCCACACCATGGGTATGGAGCGACTACCACCCACACCATGGGTATGGAGCGACTACCACCCACACCAGGGGTATGGAGCGACTACCGCCCACACCAGGGGTATGGAGCGACTACCGCCCACACCAGGGGTATGGAGCGACTACCACCCACACCATGGGTATGGAGCGACTACCACCCACACCATGGGTATGGAGCGACTACCACCCACACCATGGGTATGGAGCGACTACCACCCACACCATGGGTATGGAGCGACTACCACCCACACCATGGGTATGGAGCGACTACCACCACACCATGGGTATGGAGTGACTACCACCCACACCATGGGTATGGAGTGAATACCACCCACACCATGGGTATGGAGTGACACCACCCACACCATGGGTATGGAGTGACTACCACCCACACCATGGGTATGGAGTGACTACCACCCACACCATGGGTATGGAGTGAATACCACCCACCATGGGTATGGAGTGACTACCACCCACACCATGGGTATGGGTGACTACCACCCACACCATGGGTATGGAGTGACTACCACCCACACCATGGGTATGGAGTGACTACCACCCACACCATGGGTATGGAGTGACTACCACCCACACCATGGGTATGGAGTGACTACCACCCACACCATGGGTATGGAGTGACTACCACCCACACCATGGGTATGGAGTGACTACCACCACACCATGGGTATGGAGTGACTACCACCCACACCATGGGTATGGAGTGACTACCACCCACACCATGGGTATGGAGTGACTACCACCCACACCATGGGTATGGAGTGACTACCACCCACACCATGGGTATGGAGTGACTACCACCACACCATGGGTATGGGTGACTACCACCACACCATGGGTATGGAGTGACTACCACCCACACCATGGGTATGGAGTGACTACCACCCACACCATGGGATGGAGTGACTACCACCCACACCATGGGTATGGGTGACACCACCCACACCATGGGTATGGAGTGACTACCACCCACACCATGGGTATGGAGTGACTACCACCCACACCATGGGTATGGAGTGACTACCACCCACACCATGGGTATGGAGTGACTACCACCCACACCATGGGTATGGAGTGACTACCACCCACACCATGGGTAAGGAGACACACCCAACATATAGACGTGCGCACACACATACACACTACTTTGGTCTGACAACACTATGAAATCTTTACACTGCCCCCTTTAGGGGTAGAAAGGGCGACCCTTTCATAGTTTAACCCTTTGATTCTACCGAGTGTTTCTAAACCCCCTTCAGCTTCAATAGACGTCGCTTCTCTTTGGTCCCCCACTGGTGGTCTTCAAGCTCCTTTGGTCCCAACTGGTGGTCTTCAGGCTCCTTTGGTCCAAACTGGTGGTCTTCAGGCTCCTTTGGTCCAAACTGGTGGTCTTCAGGCTCCTTTGGTCCCAACTGGTGGTCTTCAGGCTCCTTTGGTCCCAACTGGTGGTCTTCAGGCTCCTTTGGTCCCAACTGGTGGTCTTCAAGCTCCTTTGGTCCCAACTGGTGGTCTTCAAGCTCCTTTGGTCCCAACTGGTGGTCTTCAAGCTCCTTTGGTCCCAACTGGTGGTCTTCAGGCTCCTTTGGTCCCAACTGGTGGTCTTCAGGCTCCTTTGGTCCCAACTGGTGGTCTTCAGGCTCCTTTGGTCCCAACTGGTGGTCTTCAGGCTCCTTTGGTCCCAACTGGTGGTCTTCAGGCTCCTTTGGTCCCAACTGGTGGTCTTCAGGCTCCTTTGGTCCCAACTGGTGGTCTTCAGGCTCCTTTGGTCCCAACTGGTGGTCTTCAGGCTCCTTTGGTCCCAACTGGTGGTCTTCAGCTCCTTTGGTCCCAACTGGTGGTCTTCAAGCTCCTTTGGTCCCAACTGGTGGTCTTCAGCTCCTTTGGTCCCAACTGGTGGTCTTCAGCTCCTTTGGTCCCAACTGGTGGTCTTCAGGCTCCTTTGGTCCCAACTGGTGGTCTTCAGGCTCCTTTGGTCTCAACTGGTGGTCTTCAGGCTCCTTTGGTCCCAACTGGTGGTCTTCAGGCTCCTTTGGTCTCAACTGGTGGTCTTCAAGCTCCTTTGGTCCCAACTGGTGGTCTTCAGGCTCTTTGGTCCCAACTGGTGGTCTTCAGGCTCCTTTGGTCCCAACTGGTGGTCTTCAAGCACCTTTGGTCCCAACTGGTGGTCTTCAGCCCTTTGGTCCCAACTGGTGGTCTTCAAGCACCTTTGGTCCCAACTGGTGGTCTTCAAGCACCTTTGGTCCCAACTGGTGGTCTTCAAGCACCTTTGGTCCCAACTGGTGGTCTTCAAGCACCTTTGGTCTCAACTGGTGGTCTTCAAGCACCTTTGGTCTCAACTGGTGGTCTTCAAGCACCTTTGGTCCCAACTGGTGGTCTTCAAGCTCCTTTGGTCTCAACTGGTGGTCTTCAAGCACCTTTGGTCCCAACTGGTGGTCTTCAGGCTCATTTGGTCCCAACTGGTGGTCTTCAGGCTCCTTTGGTCCCAACTGGTGGTCTTCAGGCTCCTTTGGTCCCAACTGGTGGTCTTCAAGCCCTTTGGTCCCAACTGGTGGTCTTCAGGCTCCTTTGGTCCCAACTGGTGGTCTTCAGGCTCCTTTGGTCCCAACTGGTGGTCTTCAGGCTCCTTTGGTCCCAACTGGTGGTCTTCAGGCTCCTTTGGTCCCAACTGGTGGTCTTCAGGCTCCTTTGGTCCCAACTGGTGGTCTTCAGGCTCCTTTGGTCCCAACTGGTGGTCTTCAGGCTCCTTTGGTCCCAACTGGTGGTCTTCAGGCTCCTTTGGTCCCAACTGGTGGTCTTCAGGCTCCTTTGGTCCCAACTGGTGGTCTTCAGGCTCCTTTGGTCCCAACTGGTGGTCTTCAGGCTCCTTTGGTCCCAACTGGTGGTCTTCAGGCTCCTTTGGTCCCAACTGGTGGTCTTCAGGCTCCTTTGGTCCCAACTGGTCTTCAGGCTCCTTTGGTCCCAACTGGTGGTCTTCAGGCTCCTTTGGTCCCAACTGGTGGTCTTCAGGCTCCTTTGGTCCCAACTGGTGGTCTTCAGGCTCCTTTGGTCCCATCTGGTGGTCTTCAGGCTCCTTTGGTCCCAACTGGTGGTCTTCAGGCTCCTTTGGTCCCAACTGGTGGTCTTCAGGCTCCTTTGGTCCCAACTGGTGGTCTTCAGGCTCCTTTGGTCCCAACTGGTGGTCTTCAGGCTCCTTTGGTCCCAACTGGTGGTCTTCAGGCTCCTTTGGTCCCAACTGGTGGTCTTCAGGCTCCTTTGGTCCCAACTGGTGGTCTTCAGGCTCCTTTGGTCCCAACTGGTGGTCTTCAGGCTCCTTTGGTCCCAACTGGTGACCATTATATACTATTTACCTGTGACTAGTTTCAAGTGTTCTCTTGCAGTTCGGCCTGGATAGACTTATCCGGTGACCACCTGGTCAAGCAGGTTGTTGCTGCTGCTGGCATCCCGCTGGTCCACACGGCCATCATAGTCTGGCTGATCTTTCATCTGGTGGTGGTAGTGTCCCAGAGTCTTCTTGAAAACTTAAACATTTGTTGCGGCAATATTTCTAAAATCTGCTGGTAGTAGGTTGAAGAGTCTTGGGCCACTCATGTTGACACAGCATCGTGGAATCAGCTATTAAATACTGAAGCCATTCAAAAGATGTATATATAAATATATTTAACGTGAAAAATATTTCACAATATTTTACACACACATCGGCAAAATGATAAAGCATTTTTTGGAACTCTGAAGCCCATCAGAAAAGTTTCTGTGTGTGTAAAATTTGAAGCCGATCAGAAAAGGCTTCTTTTTTTGGAGGGGGGGGGGAATCTTAAGGAGATCGAAAGAGGCTTTCCTAAGGTATCCTATGGAAATATAATTTCAGGAACGAGCTATGTAACACTGACCAGCGGGAACCCGCACATACCAAGAGTTACAGGTACCATAG
This sequence comes from Cherax destructor, assembly GCA_009830355.1. Classification (NCBI taxonomy): domain Eukaryota; kingdom Metazoa; phylum Arthropoda; class Malacostraca; order Decapoda; family Parastacidae; genus Cherax; species Cherax destructor. The sequence continues at coordinate 41,300 of WNWK01003970.1, read as the reverse complement.
TCCCCCTTACAGTAAACCAGCAATGAAGATTTGAAGCCGATCGAATGAGGCGTTCTCAACATATAAACGAAAATTTTGAAGAGAAAACAAATTCAGGGAACCACTTAGAGGTATCCTTTAGGGGATACCTAATACACCAGTGTTTTCCAGGTTGCATAAGGTGACAGAGAGGAAATAAATCACTCTGACTTTTTTGGGTTATCCTAGGTTCTCTACACACATGCTGCTATGTGTGATAATCTATGTATTTGTGTATACCTGAATAAACTTACTTAGTCTGAAGTGTTTCTTACAGACTCTGAAAGGCCGGATACGGGGGTTACCAGCGCGCCTAGGATATACGGTTACACGAGTGCTGAGCTGCGTATGGGTGGTAGTGGTGGTGGATAGTGGTTGTGGTGGTGGATAGTGGTTGTGGTGGGTGGCTCTGGTGGTGGGTAGTGGAACGATGACTACTCCTACTAACCGCTGTCGTTGCTGCTACTGCTGGGGCAGCTCTGGTTGCTGCAGCTGCTGTTGCTGCTGGGTGGGTGGAGGATAAGTTACGTTGCTTCTCGCCCTTTGAAACTAAAGCCTTTTAACCTCTCGGAGAAGAGGGGTCAAAATTCCAAGCGTCGCACTTTACAATCTGAACACTAAACAATAAATGACGTTCCCAGGTTTACAAGAGACCTTCAACAAGTTACCAACACATGTAAGGTTTCAATCATTAATACACGGTAGAAAGTAGATGGTAGAAGGTGCACTCATACTAAGAATATAGACGAAACGTCTCTTGTGAATACATTTGCATACACGTTTCCCTCCTAGAAGCTGGAAGTGGCCAAGGTCCTATAACCGAAATAATACCGAACAAGCGATAAAAGATGTTCACCTCCCTGTGGTTATTTTGCATATATATATATATATATATATATATATATATATATATATATATATATATATATATATATATATATATAATGAAATTAGCTCACAGGCACCCACACCACTATGTCCTCGGATCAAGGTAAAACACCTAGCTCTGCTGGGTGCTTGTAGGTTAGAGCGTCATGTGATTTTAGCTCACCATGAGGCGGGCCAAAACGACATGGGTTCGAATCCTCGGCTAGTCGCAGTGTTATTGATTAAATACCACTCGTTGGTAGTTACAATATATATATGTATGTCGTGCCACATAGGTAAAATTGATCAATTAGCAAGAACTCATTTAAAATTAAGTAATTTCTAAGATATATTTTTTTAAATTTATGTTAATGTAAAAAATTAAAATTTTGTACTAAAAGAATCTTAGAAAACTTACCTAACTTTATTATAACAAGCGTAATTTAATTTAGCCTATTCCAACTAAATATATTTTAGATATGTATACAATAGTTAAATAATAAACACAATGAAATATATTTTTTTCGTTAGGTTCAGAATAATTTTTGCGAAATTATTGCATACACCTGGTCACAGACAGGGCCGCAGGGGCGTTGACCCCTGGAATTCTCTCCAGGTAAACACAAATGTTAGCTTGCCCTATTCGGCAAGAAAAGCGTTGCTATTTACGCCAAAATAACAAGTTTTACCTATTTTAATGACGTAAAAATACTCTTGCACAATCTGTAGAGGACTAAAAATGTTATATTCTCAGTCTTGTGTGTACGTGTGAATGAGGCGAGAACATAAATTGTTTGGGTGAGGTATTTTCTCCCTACTGTGGGGTACTGAGACACATTGACTTTCCCGCCACGTGGAATGTCTACTGAGACCAGAGCTGTTTACTTTGTGCCCTTTTAGGGGGGAGTCAACGTCCCCCTCCCCGTGGCCCGGTTCCAGACCAGGTGTACTGTGGGTTCTAAACTGAGTACTGGGACCGGGTCGCGAAGGCCATGATCTACCACAGGTGGAAATAAATAGTATAAAATACCGACACAATGGAAAAATAAACACATAAGCAGTATAATGTGATCCTTTATTGACAACGTTTCGCCCACACAGTGGGCTTTATCGAGTCGATAAAGCCCACTGCGTGGGCGAAACGTTGTCCTTAAAGGATCACATTATACTGCTTATGTGTTTATTTTTCCATCTACCACAGGTAGACTCCAGGCGGGTAGATATTAGACGTTTCGCCAACCAATGGCGAAACATCTCCGTAATAAAGATACCAGTTGTTGCACTTGTGCTAATACTTCAACTTGTCAGTATTATAATTATATATCAAGGATTATGCAAAAATCGCGAACAAGCAACACAAGAAGCAAAACAACCAGGCCTTTCGTGTTGCAATCAACACATCAGGAGCTTGCAGTGTTGCAGAAATGAGTACGAAGTCCTGGATTTGCTACTTATTTCTGCAACACTGCAAGGTCCTGATGTGTTGATTGCAACACGAAAGGCCTAGAGCTATCTTCCAACTCCCCCCGTGGTTGTTTTGCATATCATTGATGTTATAAGTAGACTGTCGACAGTTGGGAGGAAATGTTGCAGAACAAGCCTGAGGCAACATTTCGCTCTGTGCATAGTAACGTCGTTACAATGAAAGCTTGGGCCGAAAAGTTCGTGCCTTTTCCTCACTAGTAGCAAACAATCAGATTGTGGGAGTGCTAAACCCGTTGGGGGTCATACAGAGCCTTGGGGAGTGGATGCTATTGAAGGATAGGTTCAATATCATAGATGAAGAGCCCTTCTCTTCCTATGTTCTGTCTCTCTCTCTCTCTCTGTGTGTGTCTCTGTGTGTGTGTGTGTTTGCTCTCTCTGTGTCTGTGTGTGTGTGTGTGTGTGTGTTTGTCTCTCTCTCTCGATATTCAATACGGAGCTGAGTGTTAAATTTCTCCCCCCCCCTTCAGTCCCTCGGGACTTCCATTGAAAAAGCATTGTGCCACAAAGCCTCCCCTTCCTTCTCCTCCTCTTCCTCTTCCCTGCCACTATCAACCCATCACCCCTTACCTCTCCACCACTCCCTTTCCCATCACCACTATCCTGTATCCCACCACCATCCACCCCTCCCCCCAACTCCCAGAAGCCAGGTGTCAACCGTGAGGAGCCAATCACATCAATGATGGACATGTGGACTATCGATTACCATACAGGAGCTGAGCGATACTCTGATTGTGCAACTCTTGTTAGTGATTGTCACACAGGTGCTAAGAGCGATACTCTGTGCAGCTCTTGTTAGTGATTGTCACACAGGTGCTAAGAGCGATACTCTGTGCAGCTCTTGTTAGTGATTGTCACACAGGTGCTAAGAGCGATACTCTGTGCAGCTCTTGTTAGTGATTGTCACACAGGTGCTAAGAGCGATACTCTGTGCAGCTCTTGTTAATGATTGTCACACAAGTGCTAAGAACGATACTCTGATTGTGCAGCTCTTGTTAGTGATTGTCACACAGGTGCTAAGAGCGATACTCTGTGCAGCTCTTGTTAGTGATTGTCACACAGGTGCTAAGAGCGATACTCTGTGCAGCTCTTGTTAGTGATTGCCACACAGGTGCTAAGAGCGATACACCGATGATGCAGCTCTTGTTAGCATGATAGATGGACCGCAGTAAGCTTAAGTACAGATAAACAGTAAACAGTAATATGAACAGTAAACGAACTGTCATTATTTAATGCGGTGATAGAGCCACCCATGAACAATCTCAAGCAAAGGATAAAACAGGTAACGGATGAAAAGAACATAACAGTAACAACGGTACATTATATCTAATGAGTGATGACACAAGCTCAGCAACAATAGCAACAGGCCTCAGAACAGAACAGAAGAAGGCCAACATCAACAGTAACAACAGTACATAATACTCACGGTGTGAACACAAGCTCAAGCACAATAGCAACAGGCCTCACAACAGAACAGCAGCAGCCAACAGATGGGAAAACAGCATCAACAGTAACAAACGGTAACAGAAGCATCTATAAGGAAAACAGTGAGAGGCACAGTAACTAAGTGTAACCAGGTCACATCTGTAAGTGATTCACTTTGCACTGGTGTCCAGAACGTTTTGGCAGATGCACGCACTCACGCACTCAAGCCTTCTCTCTCTCTCTCTGTGGACTCAGCTGTCCCCTGTGTGGTACAAACGAGGTTCCATTGTGTCACAGTAAAAGCATTATTGGTGGTCTGATGAATTTGCTCACAAGCAATATTTTCTCGTACGTAGTAGAGAGGATATTTATCATCCTATTGAGCTGCTCCTGTGTGTGTATTCACCTAGTTGTCGTTGCAGGGGTCGAGTCACAGCTCCTGGCTCCGCCTCTTCACTGGTCACGCTTCATGAGCTTCATCATACCTCTTCTTAAAGCTATGTATGGATCCTGCCTCCACTACATCACTTCCCAGACTATTCCACTTTCTGACAACTCTGACTGAAGAAATACTTCCTAAAAGCCCTGTGATTCATATAGGTCTTCAACTTCCAATTGTAACCCCTTGTCCCATCTCTGGCACATCCTGTCTGTCCACCTTGTCGGTTCCTCTCAGTATTTTATATGTCGTTATCATAGCCCCCCTATCTCTCCTGTCCTCCAGTGTCGTCAGGTCGATTTCCCTTAACCTCTCCTCGTACGACATACCCCTTAGCTCCGGGACTAGTCTTGTTGCAAACCTTTGCACTTTCTCAAATTTCCTTATATGCTTGGCTAGGTGTGGGTTCCAAACTGGTTGCTGCAAACTCTAATATAGGTCTGTGTATGTACACATCGTGAACGAGGACGTATCAGAGTACTAAATATGTACCTACTGGAGCAGATATAGGTATAATGTTTGTCAGGAAAAAAGGACAAGTGTTTCCTGACGCAGGGCTTAGTCATATGATGACCCACAGCTGGAGCTTTTGGTCATCTGACCGAGGACTTCCGCTGGCTTACCCCTCCGCCCCTTTAAAAATTATGGGTATGATTATAACCACTAGGATTATAATACAGAGGAGATACATAATATATACCGGGAAAGTATTTGAGGGCCTTGTTCCAAATCTGCACACTGCCCCTCAAGGAAGGTTCCTTGATGTTGGCGAGAGGCTCTTGATCTAGGGAATTGGATCTGTCCTTCGGTTCCCTGAATTAAGCCTGAATACCTTCCACATTTCCCTCCCCCCCACAGGCGCTGCATAATCCTTGATCATAATAATAATGTACACTGCCATAACTTACTGGAGTGAGAGAGATGAGAGGAAGTGCAAAATAAACCCAAATAAAACCAGGGGCACCATGGTCACAAAAGCAACATACTGGAGTGAGAGAGATGAGAGGAAGTGCAAAATAAACCCAAAAAAACCAGGGGCACCATGGTCACAAAAGCAACATACTGGAGTGAGAGATATGAGACAGTGCAAAGTAAACCAAAACCAGGGCACCATGGTCACAAAAGCAACATACTGGAGAGAGAGATAGAGAAGTCAAAATAAACCAAATAAACCAGGGCACCATGAGCAAAAAGCAACATACTGGAGAGAGAATGAGAGAAGTGAAAATAAACCCAAATAAAACCAGGCACCATACCTTTGTATATTGAAGAGTTCAAGTATTATCGAGCTCATGGGCCAGGCTCTCGTCTTGCCCGTCACCAGGCATGCTGCTGGAGGCCATGTCCAAGACAACATACTAGAGTGAGAATAGAGAGGAAGTGCAATAACCCAAAACCAGGCACCATGCACAAAAGAATACTGAGTAGAGATACAGTGACCAGTAGTAGTATTGTTTTATGTTTGTAAAATATTTCATTAAGGGAATTACATCTTAAATATAATAAAATAACTAAGTGTAAATAAATGCAAATACCTTTTACATTATTTACAGAGAATGAAAGACTGTAAAAGTTGTGTCGTAAATAATTTCCTCTTACAAGTGTAATGCATCAATATTATCAAGACTATGAAACTTCCTTCTGTCACCATCATCATGTGTTGTGGCCGGGAGCTCGAGACCAACACCTGTCTTGACTAACATGCTCCTACCTCACCCCACCTGTGTCTTGTGTTGACTAACATGCTCCTACCTCACCCCACCTGTGTCTTGTGTTGACTAACATGCTCCTACCTCACCCCACCTGTGTCTTGTGTTGACTAACATGCTCCTACCTCACCCCACCTGTGTCTTGTGTTGACTAACATGATCCTACCTCACCCCACCTGTGTGTCTTGTGTTGACTAACATGATATTACCTCACCCCACCTGTGTGTCTTGTGTTGACTAACATGCTCCTACCTCACCCCACCTGTGTGTCTTGTGTTACTAACATGATATACCTCACCCCACCTGTGTGTCTTGTGTTACTAACATGTACTCACCCACTGTGTGTCTGTGTACTAACATGTATACCTCACCCCACCTGTGTGTCTTGTGTTGACTAACATGATATTACCTCACCCCACCTGTGTGTCTTGTGTTGACTAACATGATATTACCTCACCCCACCTGTGTGTCTTGTGTTGACTAACATGCTCCTACCTCACCCCACCTGTGTCTTGTGTTGACTAACATGCTCCTACCTCACCCCACCTGTGTCTTGTGTTGACTAACATGCTCCTACCTCACCCCACCTGTGTGTCTTGTGTTGACTAACATGCTCCTACCTCACCCCACCTGTGTCTTGTGTTAACTAACATGATATTACCTCACCCCACCTGTGTGTCTTGTGTTAACTAACATGATATTACCTCACCCCACCTGTGTCTTGTGTTGACTAACATGATATTACCTCACCCCACCTGTGTCTTGTGTTGACTAACATGCTCCTACCTCACCCCACCTGTGTGTCTTGTGTTGACTAACATGCTCCTACCTCACCCCACCTGTCTCCTCCCGCCTCCGCTCGCTCTCTTTCTTTCTCTTTGTGCTTTAAATGAGGAGAAACAGTTTTATTATTACACACACACATGGCAAGTTGAGGCAGGGCCAGGAGCTAAGTATCGACCCTTGCAAGCACATTCTGGAGTACGAACGCACGCGCGCACAAATCTTTTATGTTTCCGAACACTTATGTATCCCAACACCTAGGCGTCCCAATGCCTAAGTTTTCCAACCCCTAGGTATCCCAATTCCTAGGTTTTCCAACCCCTAGGTATCCCAATTTCTAGGTTTTCTAACCCCTAGGTATCCCAATACCTAGGTTTTCCAACCCCTAGGTATCTAAATACCTAGGTTTTCCAACCCCTTGGTATCTAAATACCTAGGTTTTCCAACCTCGGTGTGTCTGAGATCTCTGGGTGATCATCGTACAGCTGACACCACGATCAGCTGGGCGGCTGCTGGACTGTTTTCATCCCAGGATTAACAACGCCAGTTTAACATTACCTCAGACTGACGAATTCTTCCCCACCCAATCCACCATCAATTTTACTCTCAATATTTTTGTTTTTAAATATCATCAATCATGATAAGGTTTATAATAAAAATAATTAATAAAAAAACCATTTCAAAACTCAAAAATTCTTAAAGTAAGAAAAACCACTGTTCATCCTGGAGAAGAACGCATTTTTTAAATTCGTATATAGAGGAATTTCTATTCTTAGAAGCTGATCTATTGTCCCCGTTGAGGTCAACTCTATCTATTGTGGTGTTGCAGGTAAGGTGCTCAAGCAATTAACCTGTATTTGGGGAGCGCGGTCAGTATTTGTACAGGTAAGCCAGGACTCCTGATTGCCATAGTGGCTTGGCGGAAGATGGGTTAGCGGGAGGGATGGTGTGAGTTATGGTGGGAGGGATGGAGCTGGATGCATCAACAGTGTACTGTTACACTATTCTGGATGGTGTTTCACTGTCATATTCCATCACACAGGATGGTGTTTCACTGTCATATTCCATCACACTGGATGGTGTTTCACTGTCATATTCCATCACACTGGATGGTGTTTCACTGTCATATTCCATCACAGGATGGTGTTTCACTGTCATATTCCATCACACAGGATGTTGTTTCACTGTCATATTCCATCACACAGGATGGTGTTTCACTGTCATATTCCATCACACTGGATGGTGTTTCACTGTCATATTCCATCACACTGGATGGTGTTTCACTGTCATATTCCATCACACTGGATGGTGTTTCACTGTCATATTCCATCACACTGGATGGTGTTTCACTGTCATATTCCATCACACTGGATGGTGTTTCACTGTCATATTCCATCACACTGGATGGTGTTTCACTGTCATATTCCATCACACTGGATGGTGTTTCACTGTCATATTCCATCACACTGGATGGTGTTTCACTGTCATATTCCATCACACTGGATGGTGTTTCACTGTCATATTCCATCACACTGGATGGTGTTTCACTGTCATATTCCATCACACTGGATGGTGTTTCACTGTCATATTCCATCACACTGGATGGTGTTTCACTGTCATATTCCATCACACTGGATGGTGTTTCACTGTCATATTCCATCACACTGGATGGTGTTTCACTGTCATATTCCATCACACTGGATGGTGTTTCACTGTCATATTCCATCACACTGGATGGTGTTTCACTGTCATATTCCATCACACTGGATGGTGTTTCACTGTCATATTCCATCACACTGGATGGTGTTTCACTGTCATATTCCATCACACTGGATGGTGTTTCACTGTCATATTCCATCACACAGGATGGTGTTTCACTGTCATATTCCATCACACAGGATGGTGTTTCACTGTCATATTCCATCACACAGGATGGTGTTTCACTGTCATATTCCATCACACAGGATGGTGTTTCACTGTCATATTCCATCACACAGGATGGTGTTTCACTGTCATATTCCATCACACAGGATGGTGTTTCACTGTCATATTCCATCACACAGGATGGTGTTTCACTGTCATATTCCATCACACAGGATGGTGTTTCAATGTCATATTCCATCACACAGGATGGTGTTTCACTGTCATATTCCATCACACAGGATGGTGTTTCACTGTCATATTCCATCACACTGGATGGTGTTTCACTGTCATATTCCATCACACAGGATGGTGTTTCACTGTCATATTCCATCACACAGGATGGTGTTTCACTGTCATATTCCATCACACAGGATGGTGTTTCACTGTCATATTCCATCACACAGGATGGTGTTTCACTGTCATATTCCATCACAGGATGGTGTTTCACTGTCATATTCCATCACAGGATGGTGTTTCACTGTCATATTCCATCACACAGGATGGTGTTTCACTGTCATATTCCATCACACAGGATGGTGTTTCACTGTCATATTCCATCACAGGATGGTGTTTCACTGTCATATTCCATCACACAGGATGGTGTTTCACTGTCATATTCCATCACACAGGATGGTGTTTCACTGTCATATTCCATCACACAGGATGGTGTTTCACTGTCATATTCCATCACACAGGATGGTGTTTCACTGTCATATTCCATCACACAGGATGGGTTACAGTGTGGAAATCTGCCAGTCCGAAGTGGGAGATTTCAGTGGGGAGGTTGTTAGTGGTCATTACTGAGAGGGAGGGTTGTTAGTGGTCATTACTGCGAGGGAGGGTTGTTAGTGGTCATTACTGAGAGGGAGGGTTGTTAGTGGTCATTACTGAGAGGGAGGGTTGTTAGTGGTCATTACTGCGAGGGAGGGTTGTTGGTCATTACTGCGAGGGAGGGTTGTTAGTGGTCATTACTGCAAGGGAGGGTTGTTAGTGGTCATTACTGAGAGGGAGGGTTGTTAGTGGTCATTACTGCGAGGGAGGGTTGTTGGTGTTGGTGGTCATTACTGCGAGGGAGGGTTGTTAGTGGTCAGAGAGGGAGGGTTGTTGGTGGTGTGTGATGGTGGTGTGTGTGATGGTGGTGGTTACAGTAGGTAGCATGAAAAATCAGCTTAGCCAAAGCTTGCAACACCAACACTCACTCAAGCACAAGCTTCTGCCACTCACTCAAGCACAAGCTTCTGCCTCTCCTATTACACATTCTTCTGCTGCGCCTTCCACACCGTCGAATTCTGAATGTTACAAGCTAAGTCGAGGGTGACTCAGGGACAAGTTAGATGCGCACACACCTAGCTGGTTTAGAAATACACTTGAGCCAACACTAGGACATATCTATTAGAAAACGTTTCGATCCTGGGACCCTGATCACTTCTAGAAGTACCTTTTGATATATCTCTTCAGTTTCGAGAGTCTTTCTACTCCCGGAGCCCGGCCATGAGCCAGGCTCGTCTGGTAACCAGGCTGTTGCTGCTGGTGGTCTGCTGGCCCACATATCCATCACAGCCTGGTTGATCTGGCACCTGGTGAAGATACTTGTCCAGTTTCCTCTTGAAGACTTCTACACACGTTCCAGAAGTGTTTCTGATCAATATGGTCCCAGGACCGAAACGTTTTGTAATGTGTCTTTCTTAACCACCTTGTTGATATCTATTACCAAGGTTTATACCATAACATCTAGGTGTATCTGCAGGTTGAGGTTGAGCTCTAACTACTGAACCCGGTTTTTTTTTTCACTTTTGCCCCGCAGGGTTGTCAGAGTTCCCCCTCCACTACACCCCTTTAAGTTGCATTCCATCCACCTTCATACTCAAGGAATCCTTTCAAAAACTTCTTTGGCACATGTGAAGTTATGGTTTCCAGATGTTTACCATTTTTGTCAGCAGCAACAGCCTGGTTGATCAGGCAAGTTTGGCGCAGGGCAGGGAGAGTAGATAAACTAATGTATATCAAAGGCATATATTGGAATACATAACAGACAAGTAGGTGAATAAGACACGTGCAATATTTGGATAACTCTCTTGGGAAGACGTTTCGCCCACCAATGAGCTTCATCACTCCAATACAGAAAACATTACTGGAGACAGTGGAAGACGTGAACTATAAGTGAGGTGATAACTCTCTTAACATCTCAAAATAGTTTCTCGTTATTAAGTCTCTTGAGAATTTTATAAATTGTATCCACGTCTATCCTATTGTTTATCCTAGTCTTCATAGTTCTGGAGCAACCTCTCAGCATCCTCGGAGAATCCTTGGAGCATCCTCGCAGCATCCTTGCTACATCCTCACAGCATCCTGGGAGAATCCTCGCACCATTCATTACCACCTATGGAATGACTCCACCTGAAGGATACGTGAAGAATGCTTACGGAGGTCAATGCCTCCGAGGCCAGGTCCCAGACTAGAACTACTGGTGGATAAATACCTGATCAACCAGGCTGTTACTGCTGGCAGCGGTCACTTGCTTCAGTAAGCTCCACATATCAATAGGTTTTAATAGTGAGGGGAAGCCTTTGCTTGCCCCCTCTACCTCTTCTAACATATGTTAACCCCCGCCCACCCTCACTTACCCCCTCCTCGTCACCTGTTTAGACATCCCCTCCCCTCACCACCTACTCCCTCTCCTCATCTGTGCAGACATCCCCTCCCCTCACCACCTACTCCCTCTCCTCATCTGTGCAGACATCCCCTCCCCTCACCACCTACTCCCTCTCCTCATCTGTGCAGACATCCCCTCCCCTCACCACCTACTCCCTCTCCTCATCTGTGCAGACATCCCTCCCACCTACTCCCTCCTCATCTAGACATCCTCCCACCACTACTCCTCAGCTGTTCAGATGCTCCTTCCCATCACTCCCACGCCTCCCATCGTTCACCTTCGAGTGGGTGGTCTTACCTCAACGATATTGCTACAATCTCCACCAAATCTAAGACACACACACACACACACACACACACACACACACGTCAAGAAATTAGAGAAAGTGCAAAGGTTTGCGACAAGGCTAGTTCCACAACTCAGGGGACTACATTATGAAGAAAGGTTGAGGGAAATAGGACTAACAACACTGGAGGACAGAAGGGTTAGAGGAGACATGATAACGACATACAAAATACTGCGGGGAATCGACAAGGTAGATAGTGACAGGATGTTCCAGAGAGGAAACACAGAAACAAGGGGACACAACTGGAAGCTGAAGACTCAGATGAGTCAGAGGGATGTTAGGAAGCAATTCTTCAGCCATAGAGTAGTTAGGAAGTGGAATAGTTTAGCGAACGATATAGTGGAGGCGGGAACCATACATAGTTTTAAGACAAGGTATGATAAAGCTCACGGAGCAGGGAGAGCAGAGACCCAGTAGCGGACAGTGCAGAGGCGGGGCCAGGAGCTGAGTCTCGACCCCTGCAACCACAATTAGGTGAGTACAATTAGGTGAGTACACACACACTCAGCATCTCATGCGAGGCTAACAAATCTTATTAGTGCCTTCAGGAGCCACAATAAAGATTCCTTCAGGACACTGTAAACGTCGCATGTCAGACATATCTTAGAATACGCAGCACCAATGTGGAGCCCACACATGAAAAAACACTTTCAGAAGCAGGAGAATAACTGATTTACAAACACTCAGTATTCCAGCACTGAGGGTCGAACTAGAAGAGTCTTGGAAGAGAGAACAAGGAGAGAGATGGTAACGACATACAAAGTAATCAGAGGTTTCTGTAGAGCACACTGAGACAGACTGAAATGTGAGGTACAGAGACAAGAGGGCACAAACTGAGGCTCAGAACAAAGACTGGCAAGAGATGTTAGGAAATACTTCTTGTCTTATAGTGATAAAGACACTTATGTACAGTTCAGGGCATTTATTATAGGAAACGTTTCGCCCAGAGTGGCTTCTTCAGTCCTAATACACAGATAATTAAAAAACGAGTATATATAGTGGCAGGAGTCAGGTGGCGGCGGCGGCACAGTATTACTAACACCTGTATTACTAACACATGTCTACATCAACAAAACCACTGCGTAAATTTACGCTAATTGCAAAATTACTGGTAGATTTCCCGAGTAAAACTTCTTCAATTATATGAATGTGAAAATAAAGATGAGAGGACGACCTTCAGTTTACAGCATCAGCACGGGATGCTAAGACACATGCGTAACACTTAGCATCAACACGGGATGCTAAGACACATGCGTAACACTTAGCATCAACACGGGATGCTAAGACACATGCGTAACACTTAGCATCAGCACGGGATGCTAAGACACATGCGTAACACTTAGCATCAGCACGGGATGCTAAGACACATGCGTAACACTTAGCATCAGCACGGGATGCTAAGACACATGCGTAACACTTAGCATCAACACGGGATGCTAAGACACATGCGTAACACTTAGCATCAACACGGGATGCTAAGACACATGCGTAACACTTAGCATCAACACGGGATGCTAAGACACATGCGTAACACTTAGCATCAACACGGGATGCTAAGACACATGCGCAACACTTAGCATCAACACGGGATGCTAAGACACATGCGTAACACTTAGCATCAACACGGGATGCTAAGACACATGCGTAACACTTAGCATCAACACGGGATGCTAAGACACATGCGTAACACTTAGCATCAACACGGGATGCTAAGACACATGCGAACACTTCAGCATCAACACGGGATGCTAAGACACATGCGCAACACTTCTTAGCATCAACACGGGATGCTAAGACACATGCGCAACACTTAGCATCAACACGGGATGCTAAGACACATGCGCAACACTTCTCTAGATCAACACTGGATGCTAAGACACATGCGCAACACTTCTCTAGCATCAACACGGGATGCTAAGACACATGCGAACACTTCTCTTAGCATCACACGGATGCTAAGACACATGCGCAACACTTTCTTAGCATCAGCACGGGATGCTAAGACACATGCGTAACACTTAGCATCAACACGGGATGCTAAGACACATGCGCAACACTTCTCTTAGCATCAGCACGGGATGCTAAGACACATGCGCAACACTTCTCTTAGCATCAGCACGGGATGCTAAGACACATGCGCAACACTTCTCTTAGCATCAACACGGGATGCTAAGACACATGCGCAACACTTCTCTTAGCATCAGCACGGGATGCTAAGACACATGCGCAACACTTCTCTTAGCATCAGCACGGGATGCTAAGACACATGCGCAACACTTCTCTTAGCATCAACACGGGATGCTAAGACACATGCGCAACACTTCTCTTAGCATCAGCACGGGATGCTAAGACACATGCGCAACACTTCTCTTAGCATCAACACGGGATGCTAAGACACATGCGCAACACTTCTCTTAGCATCAGCACGGGATGCTAAGACACATGCGCAACACTTCTCTTAGCATCAACACGGGATGCTAAGACACATGCAGGGTAACACTTCTCTTAGCATCAGCACGGGATGCTAAGACACTGCGCAACACTTCTCTTAGCATCAACACGGGATGCTAAGACACATGCGCAACACTTCTCTTAGCATCAACACGGATGCTAAGACACATGCGAACACTTCTAGCTCAGCAGGATATCAACACTGCATCACCGGGATGCTAAGACACATGCGCAACACTCTTAGCATCAACACGGATGCTAAGACACATGCGTAACCTTAGCATCACACGGGATGCTAAGAAAATGCGCAACACTTAGCATCAGCATGGGATGCTAAGACACATGCGCAACACTTAGCATCAGCATGGGATGCTAAGACACATGCGCAACACTTCTCTTAGCATCAACACGGGATGCTAAGACACATGCGCAACATTTAGCATCAGCATGGGATGCTAAGACACATGCGCAACACTTAGCATCAGCATGGGATGCTAAGACACATGCGCAACACTTAGCATCAGCATGGGATGCTAAGACACATGCGCAACACTTAGCATCAGCACGGGATGCTAAGACACATGCGCAACACTTAGCATCAGCACGGGATGCTTAGACACATGCGCAACACTTCTCTTAGCATCAACACGGGATGCTAAGACACATGCGCAACACTTCTCTTAGCATCAACACGGGATGCTAAGACACATGCGCAACACTTCTCTCTCTTTACTTCAGTGTTGTTTTGTGTTGGACTTCTTCAGTCGAACACAGAGGTGACTAAATATGGAGACAGCAAAAGCCATCTATATTCAACTGAAGAAACCTACGGTGTAGGCGAAACGTTTCCTCAGTAAAGATACCTAAGTGTTGCACATGTGTCTTACTTGTAGGTACTGATGAGTTTCGAGAGTTTTCCTACTCTAGCAGCCCGGTCCCTGGGTCAGGCTTGCCTGGTCAACCAGGCTCTTGCTGCTGGCGGCCCGCTGGCAAATGTATGCACCACAGCCGGGCTAATCAGGAACTGACTGACTTGAACTTATCAAATTCCCCCTTGAACACATCCAGGGTTCTTTTGGTAATTCCCTTATGTATGAAGGCAAGGCGTTGGAGATTCAGGTTCTTTTACACTTATGAAAGGAGGGCGTTGAAAAGTCTAGGTCCTTGTACACTTATGAAGGGTGGGCGCTGAAAAGTCTAGGTCCACTTACACTCATGTAGAAAGGGAGCTCGTTGCAGTGATTAGACTGTATATTCCTGACGGTATAAGTAGTACTCCTTGCCTCCCTCACCTTATACCCATCTACCTCCTCCCTTACACTCGTTTCTCCTTCCCTCTCCTCCCTTACACTCGTTTCTCCTTCCCTCTCCTCCCTTACACTCGTTTCTCCTTCCCTCTCCTCCCTTACACTCGTTTCTCCTTCCCTCTCCTCCCTTACACTCGTTTCTCCTTCCCTCTCCTCCCTTACACTCGTTTCTCCTTCCCTCTCCTCCCTTACACTCGTTTCTCCTTCCTCTCCTCCCTTACACTCGTTTCTCCTTCCCTCTCCTCCCTTACACTCGTTTCTCCTTCCTCTCCTCCCTTACACTCGTTTCTCCTTCCCTCTCCTCCCTTACACTCGTTTCTCCTTCCCTCTCCTCCCTTACACTCGTTTCTCCTTCCCTCTCCTCCCCCTTACACTCGTTTCTCCTTCCCTCTCCTCCCTTCACTCGTTTCTCCTTCCCTCTCCTCCCTTGCACTCGTTTCTCCTTCCTCTCTCCCTTGCACTCGTTTCTCCTTCCTCTCCTCCCTTACACTCGTTTCCTCCTCTCCCTTACACTCGTTTCTCCTTCCCTCCCTCCCTTACACTCGTTTCTCTTCCCTCTCCTCCCTTACACTCGTTTCTCCTTCCCTCTCCTCCCTTACACTCGTTTCTCCTTCCCTCTCCTCCCTTGCACTCGTTTCTCCTTCCCTCTTCTCCCTTGCACTCGTTTCTCCTTCCCTCTTCTCCCTTGCACTCGTTTCTCCTTCCCTCTCCTCCCTTGCACTCGTTTCTCCTTCCCTCTTCTCCCTTGCACTCGTTTCTCCTTCCCTCTCCTCCCTTACACTCGTTTCTCCTTCCCTCTCCTCCCTTACACTCGTTTCTCCTTCCCTCTTCTCCCTTGCATTCGTTTCTCCTTCCCTCTCCTCCCTTGCACTCGTTTCTCCTTCCCTCTCCTCCTTGCACTCATCTCCTTCCCTCTCCTCTCTCGCACTCGTTTCTCCTTCCCTCTCCTCTCTCGCACTCGTTTCTCCTTCCCTCTCCTCCTCGCACTCCTCCTTCCCTCTCCTCCCTCGCACTCCTCCTTCCCTCTCCTCCCTCGCACTCACTCCTTCCCTCTCCTCCCTCGCACTCACTCCTTCCCTCTCCTCCCTCGCACTCACTCCTTCCCTCTCCTCCCTCGCACTCACTCCTTCCCTCTCCTCCCTCGCACTCACTCCTTCCCTCTCCTCCCTCGCACTCACTCCTTCCCTCTCCTGACCTACATCTTAAGTTACCTCACCTGTACTGTCTGGCGTATCACACCACGTTTTCTTTGCGTAAAGCGTATTTGCTTAACCTCGGATCTTGCGGTTTTGAAGAAATTTTTATTACCTCTCTCTCTCTTTCATCTACCATTTTTACTTTTTCAACAGCCTGGTTGATCAGGTCATCAACCAAGCCTAGTCTGGTACCGGGTCCCGGGGAATACTAACCCTCAGAACAGACTAAGTAGAATACAGGAGTCTACAGGTAGACTACAAGTAGAATACAGGAGCCTACAGGTAAACTAAACGTAGAATTCAGGAGCCTACAGGTATCTTTACCATTGAAGAGTTTCGAGAGTAACTACTCTCGGAGCCCGGCCATGGGCCAGGCTCGTCTGGTGCTTGCCTGGTGAACCAGACTGCTGCTGCTGGAGGCCCGCTACCCCACATATCCATCACAGCCTAGTTGATCTGGTACCTGGTGAAGATACTTGTCCAGTTTCCTCTTGAAGGCTTCTACACTGGTTCCAGTCGTGTTTGATATCTTCTGGTAAGATGTTGAATAATCTGGGACCCCGGATGTTGATACAGTGCTCCCTTATTGCCCTACCGCACCCCTGCTCCTCACTGGGTTTATTTTACACTTCCTCCCATATCTCTCACTCCAGTATGTTATGGCAGTGTGCAGATTTGGGACCAGGACCTCGAGTACTTTCCAGGTATATATTATCATGTAGACTACAAGTAGAATACAGGAGCCTACAGGTAGACTACAAGTAGAATACAAGAGTCTACAGGTAGAATACAAAAGCCTACAGGTAGACTACACGTAGAATACAGGAGTCTACAGGTAGAATACGGGAGCCTACAGGTAGACTGCAGGTAGAATACAAGAGCCTACAGGTAGACTGCAGGTAGAATACAAGAGCCTACAGTAGACTACAAGTAAATTACAGAAGCCTACAGGTAGATTACAAGTAGAATACAGGAGTCTACAGGTAGAATATAGGAACCTACAGGTAGACTGCAGGTAGAGGAACCTACAGGTTGACTAGGCAGAATACCTGGTAGACTACAGTTAGCTTACAGGTAGATTACGGTTAGCCTACAGAGAGACAAGTAAACTACAAGCAGACTCGACTCCCTGGATCAAGAGCTCTTCACAAAGGACACCCTCCCTACGCCCCCTTGGAAGACACACACGAGCGTAAATCCCCCACAAAAGCCTAGCATAAACGCCTCAACGTCAGCACTCCAGTATATCCACTTTAATACACCAGAATACCTCGTATACTCACAGCATCCCAGTATACATCTCTCCTTTAATATGGCAATGGTAAACAAACCCAGCCCAGACACCTCCACTATTTGCTTTATTTCACTTTAGTAAAGCCTCTCTAATCTGTATATACTTGTTAAACCCTGTATAGATTTAATAAAGTATTGTATAGATCTAATACAGTACTGTACAGACTTAATACAGTACTGTACAGACTTAATACAGTACTGTACAGACTTAATACAGTACTGTACAGACTTAATGCAGTACTGTACAGACTTAATGCAGTACTGTACAGACTTAATGCAGTACTGTACAGACTTAATACAGTACTGTACAGACTTAATACAGTACTGTACAGACTTAATACAGTACTGTACAACTTAATCAGTACTGTACAGACTTAATCAGTACTGTACAGACTTAATACAGTACTGTACAGACTTAATGCAGTACTGTACAGACTTAATGCAGTAATGTACAGACTTAATGCAGTAATGTACAGACTTAATGCAGTAATGTACAGACTTAATGCAGTACTGTACATGCAGTACTGTACAGACTTAATGCAGTACTGTACAGACTTAATGCAGTACTGTACAGACTTAATGCAGTACTGTACAGACTTAATGCAGTACTGTACAGACTTAATGCAGTACTGTACAGACTTAATGCAGTACTGTACAGACTTAATGCAGTACTGTACAGACTTAATGCAGTACTGTACAGACTTAGTACAGTACAGACTTAGTACAGTACAGACTTAGTACAGTACAGACTTAGTACAGTACAGACTTAGTAAGTACAGACTTATACAGTATGTCAGACTTAAGAAGTACAGACTTATGCAGTACTGTACAGACTTGTAGTACTGTACAGACTAATCAGTACTGTACAGACTTAGTACTGTACAGACTTAGTACTGTACAGACTTAGTACTGTACAGACTTAGTACTGTACAGACTTAGTACTGTACAGACTTAGTACTGTACAGACTTGATACAGTACTGTACAGACTTAGTACTGTACAGACTTAGTACTGTACAGACTTAGTACTGTACAGACTTAGTACTGTACTAGACTTAGTACTGTACAGACTTGTACAGTACATGTACAGACTTAGTACTGTACAGACTTAGTACTGTACAGACTTAGTACTGTACAGACTTAGTACTGTACAGACTTAGTACTGTACAGACTTAGTACTGTACAGACTTAGTACTGTACAGACTTAGTACTGTACAGACTTAGTACTGTACAGACTTAGTACTGCACTTAGTACTTACAGACTTAGTACTGTACAGACTTAGTACTGTACAGACTTAGTACTGATACTTAGTACTGTACAGACTTAGTACTGTACAGACTTAGTACTGTACAGACTTAGTACTGTACAGACCTGATACAGTACTGTAGACTTAGTACTGTACAGACTTAGTACTGTACAGACTTGTACGGTAACTGTACAGACTTGATACGTACTGTCAGACTTAGTACTGTACAGACTTAGACTACAGACTAGTACTGTACAGACTATCTGTATACAGAGTACGATACTGTAGACTTAGTACGTACAGACTTACGTACTGTACAGTACTTGATACAGTACCGTACAGACTTGATACAGTACCGTACAGACTTGATACGTACGACTGTTACTAGACTTGATACGTACCGTACAGACTTGATACGTACCGTACAGACTTGATACGGTACCGTACAGACTTGATACGGTACCGTACAGACTTGATACGGTACCGTACAGACTTGATACGGTACCGTACAGACTTGATACGGTACCGTACAGACTTGATACGGTACCGTACAGACTTGATACGGTACCGTACAGACTTGATACGTACGTACAGACTTGATACGGTACCGTACAGACTTGATACGGTACCGTACAGACTTGATACGGTACCGTACAGACTTGATACAGTACCGTACAGACTTGATACAGTACCGTACAGACTTGATACAGTACTGTACAGACTTGATACAGTACTGTACAGACCTGATACAGTACTGTACAGACTTGATACAGTACTGTACAGACCTGATACAGTACTGTACAGACTTGATACAGTACTGTACAGACTTGATACAGTACTGTACAGACTTGATACAGTACTGTACAGACTTGATACAGTACTGTACAGACTTGATACAGTACAGTACAGACTTGATACAGTACTGTACAGACTTGATACAGTACTGTACAGACTTGATACAGTACGTACAGACTTGATACAGTACCGTACAGACTTGATACAGTACCGTACAGACTTGATACAGTACTGTACAGACTTGATACAGTACTGTACAGACTTGATACAGTACTGTACAGACTTGATACAGTACTGTACAGACTTAATACAGTACTGTACAGACTTAAAAGTACTGACAGACTTATAAGTACTACAGACTTAATAAAGTACTGTACAGACTTAATAAAGTACTGTATAGACTTAATAAAGTACTGTATAGACTTAATAAAGTACTGTATAGACTTAATAAAGTAGTGTATAGACTTAATAAAGTACTGTATAGACTTAATAAAGTACTGTATAGACTTAATAAAGTACTGTATAGACTTAATACAGTACTGTATAGACTTAATAAAGTACTGTATAGACTTAATAAAGTCCAACTGCGGATTTAGCGCTCACCATGAATAAAATTCACACCCACTTTTACAGCCACGGGGAAATGATTCGGTAAATATGCAAATTAACTGCCGACACGCGTGTATAAAGTACGAAGTCGTGTATAATGTATGAAGGCGTATAATGCATAAATGATCGGTGGGCGTCATGCGTTGTGAATAATGCGTTCACGTTCATGAATAATGAACCTTAGAATATAATGTATGAGAAATGAACACAAGTGAAATACTCACACACACACCTGTCATGTTACTTATCTTAATTCACACACCTGTCATGTTACAATCTTAACACACTCACCTGTCATGTTACTTATCTTAATTCACACACCGTCATGTTACAATCTTACACACACACCTGTCATGTTACTTATCTTAATTCACACACCTGTCATGTTACAATCTTAACACACACACCTGTCATGTTACTTATCTTAATTCACACACCTGTCATGTTACAATCTTAACACACACACCTGTCATGTTACTTATCTTAATTCACACACCTCTCATGTTACAATCTTAACACACACACCTGTCATGTTACTTATCTTAATTCACACACCTGTCATGTTACAATCTTAACACACACACCTGTCATGTTAGAACTAGGTGTCACATTACATGGTTTCTCCCGCGCTTAAGTTGCTAGTTTCGTTAGCTAAATGTTTAACTTGTATTACATTCATGGAGAAGCCGTAAACCCACACGAGTCACCCATGAGGAATGGCAGGCAATCAGGCTTGATTCGAGGAAAGTGATGATAGGGGAGATACTCTTGGATCAAGAGCTTTTCACCAAGCATTGGTAATCACGTGTAGTTAAATATTTAGGATTACTAGGTTTGAAGCCTGTCTACTACACGAGGATTATGAAATATACATATAACCTGTACGCCTGTCATGGATACTTTAATACCTAAAATACGCTTTTAAATAAACAAAGTATCTATACCAGGATATATCTTTATGTATATACACCGATGTAATTATATATATATATATATATATATATATATATATATATATATATATATATATAATCACATACACACAGTGTGTATGTGTGTGTGTGTCTGTGTCTGCGGGGGCGTTGATCCCCGGAATGCTCTCCAGGTAGAGGTCGAGCCATAGCTCCTGGCCCCCGCCTCTTCACTGGTCGCCACTGTGTGTGTGTTCATTATTACTATACATACAATTAATAAAGTCTACTAACAATTGTAAATACTTGACGACTGACAGACAATATAATCATCACAGTCATTATTATTATTATAATCATGGGGGAGCGCTAAACCCATAGGATTATACAGCGCATGGGGGGATGGAAGGCATTCAATTCCCCAGATCAAGAGCCCCTCAGCAGCGTCAAGGAACCTTCCTTGAGGGGATCATCACAGTCAACATCAGCTCACCTTCACATCAAACGTGATTATATTACTTACTACCGCAGGAAATAAATATAATCCTATGTAATTATTCCGCGACTCTAACAGGTTGTCATCCCTTCCGCCCTTATGTATAAATACTTTATTGCATTATTGCATTATCAACATTGTATGATAATTGTTGCATTGATCAACACTGCAAGAGGTACTAACCTCCTGCATCACCCATGTTGCACTGCTAGGTGTAGGGATCCTCTTCTGAGGTGTTGTTACACCATTCACAAGGCTCCACACACTTTACACTTTATTTCACTACTGACACACTTGCAACACATTATTGAAATTTGTTTTTCAATATTGCTGGCAACAGCCACCTTCAAGATTTTTTCACCATCTCACAACACTCCAGGGATGTTCAATGACGTAAAACACGGGATTGTTGTAGGAAATACAACACACACGTGAAGTTGTAGGGGGTAGCAGGAACGCACGACCTTCCCTCACACTGTCCACACTTGCACTAGTAGTTTTACTCACATCACATGTTGACATGAATCACCGCTAGCCTCGGCGCAGGTCCCGGGGGGAACACGGGGCCAATCATCGCGCACCATCTCCGCAGCGGCGCCCTCACTGGCTCTCATCTTTCCCCTGGGCCAATGGCAGGCGAGTAAGTCAGTTGGTCGCTCAGTTCAAATATTACCGCCAAATTTGATGTATTATACACAATTTTTCAGCAGGTGTTAAGGAAGCAGGTGTTACACGTTCATATATACAATGAATTAGGTCAATTTTCTTTACAATGTTTCAATAAAGTCAGTGACTTATTTCCATTGAGTTCCTGTGTTTACTTTCAACATTAGTCATGCAAAGAGCAAGTGACAAACATTTACACGGTGTAATGCTATTAACTATAATGACTAGTGCTGATATAATGACTAGCACTGATAACAGTATTGATATAATGACCAGTAATGGTATAATGACTAGTACTGATATGATGACCAGTAGTGATGTCAATAAGAATCTATCAGTATGTTAATACCGATAGATTGTGGGAATAAGACATACGTACAATCAAGACACTGGAGGACACGTTTCCCCAGTTTTGGCTTTACCAAATCACGAGGACAAGTGGCGAAACGTTCCTTTGAACGTCTTGACGGTGCAAGTGTGTGATTTCCACAATAGTTCTTCTGATGATTGTATTTTATGGGTCGTCAGGCGCTAGCAAAGGCTCTATAAACCGGTTATCACTCCCCTTGACTGTGAACACTCAGACTGTTGGTAACGGAGAAACGAGTTAAGATACAAGCCAGGCAAGGTAGGTTAGATTTTTAGATTTTGCTGCCGAAACCGTTTATTGTGCACCTAAAATTTATCCTGTGGATGGTTGTGGCTAGTTTACTGTGCACCACATATTAATTATGTGGATGGTAGTGGCTAGTTTGTGCACCACATACCCATTCTGTGGATGGTAGTGGCTAGTTTGTGCACCACATACCCATTCTGTGGATGGTAGTGGCTAGTTTGTGCACCACATACCCATTCTGTGGATGGTAGTGGCTAGTTTGTGCACAACATACCCATTCTGTGGATGGTAGTGGCTAGTTTGTGCACCACATACCCATTCTGTGGGTGGTAGTGGCTAGTTTGTGCACCACATACCCATTCTGTGGGTAGTAGTGGCTAGTTTGTGCACCACATACCCATTCTGTGGATGGTAGTGGCTAGTTTACTGTGCACAACATATCCATCCTATGGATGGTAGTGGCTAGTTTATTGTGCACCTCATGTTCATCTTGTGGATAGTAGTGCAAGTGTATATGGATACACAAGAGGCCTAGGAACTAGGCCTCAAAATGATTAACAGGAGTACATCTGGTTTTATATCTACAGATCACTTATCTGTTACAAGCAAATTTAAGAAATTTGCTTAATATCTCTTTGTATTTTAGTTTCTTAATAAAATATCTTGACATATCAGACGTTACTATACTATGTTCCTCAGAAAGTGGACAATTAAGCACACAGTATAATGACCGTAAGTCTGACCACATACTTTATATATGGTTTGATTACGTATATATATATATATATATATATATATATATATATATATATATATATATATATATATATATATATGGGAAGTGCAACAGAATTCTTCCTCCGTAAGCTATGCGTGTCGTAAGAGGCAACTAAAATCCGGGAGCAAGGGGCTAGTAACCCCTTCTCCTGTATACATTACTAAATTTAAATGGAGAAACTTTAGTTTTTCCTTTTGGGCCACCCTACCTAGGTGGGATACGGCAGGTTTGGTGATATATATATATATATATATATATATATATATATATATATATATATATATATATATATATATATATATATATATATAAATCACGAAACAAGTGATCTTGAATCATTAACAGAACTGCAGCTTGGCCAGGACTCGATCCTGCGTTCCCATGCCCAGCCCTGTGTGAACTGTACAAAGTACGTATCCCTCTATCCACTGGACCACCAAACACCACGCACATTCAATTAGGGACCTTCCTTCCAGCCTACACATCTGCTATCCTATACCTGCTATTGTACACCTGCTAGCTTACACCCACACACCAGTACACAGACCTGTTCTGTAACCTGTTTCTTCTCTCTAGGTCTGTCCTACTTTCAACACCTACGTCAACACCTACGCCAGCCCCCTGAACCACACTTTCAACACCTACGTCAAAACTTCCGTTACCTACATCAGCACCTCCGCTAGGTTCCTGAACCGTACCTACGTCAACACCTACGGCAGGAAGTCCTGATGAAACGTGCTTTAGGTCGTAAGATAACCTTCAGATAACAGGAGTGGGTAGGAGCAGCGTGGGATAACCTTCACAGGAGGGGGTAAGAGCAGCATGGGATAACCTTCACAGGAGGGGGTAGGAGCAGCATGAGATAACCTTCACAGGAGAGGGTAGGAGCAGCAAAGAATAACCTTCACAGGAGGGGGTAGAAGCAGCATGAGATAACCTTCACAGGAGGGGGTAGAAGCAGCATGGAATAACCTTCACAGGAGGGGGGTAGAAGCAGCATGGAATAACCTTCACAGGAGGGGGTAGGAGCAGCAAGGGATAACCTTCATAGGAGGTGGTAGGAGCAGCAAGGGATAACCTTCATAGGAGGGGGTAGGAGCAGCATGGAATAACCTTCAAAGGAGGGGGTAGGAGCAGCATGGAATAACCTTCAAAGGAGGGGGTAGGAGCAGCATGAGATAACCTCAGATAACAGGAGGGGATAGGAACAGCATGAGATAACCTCAGACAACAGGAGGGGGTAGGAACAGCATGAGATAACCTCAGATAACAGGAGGGGTAGGAACAGCATAAGATAACCTCAGATAACAGGAGGGGGTAGGAACAGCATGAGATAACCTCAGACAACAGGAGGGGGTAGGAACAGCATGAGATAACCTCAGATAACAGGAGGGGTAGGAACAGCATGAGATAACCTCAGATAACAGGAGGGGTAGGAACAGCATAAGATAACCTCAGATAACAGGAGGGGTAGGAACAGCATGAGATAACCTCAGATAACAGGAGGGGTAGGAACAGCATGAGATAACCTCAGATAACAGGAGGGGTAGGAACAGCATGAGATAACCTCAGATAACAGGAGGAGGTAGGAACAGCATGAGATAACCTCAGATAACAGGAGGGGGTAGGAACAGCATGAGATAACCTCAGATAACAGGAGGGGTAGGAACAGCATGAGATAACCTCAGATAACAGGAGGGGGTAGGAACAGCATGAGATAACCTCAGATAACAGGAGGGGGTTGTATATTTATTTTGTGGGAACACTCACAGTGTGCTGCTAAACTATTCTGATAGTTACATTTGTCTAGGTAAGTGCTTTCTAGTTTAGCTTTGTTTAGGTAAGACAGATGTGTAACACCTGGGTTGGCGAAACGTCTCCACAATAAAGACAATCAGGTGTTGCACATATGTCACGTTTGGTCTTCAAAGTAATGTTGATTTTGATTTAGGAGGCTATGTTGGTTCACACTCGAGACACGAGGAATACTCGAGACACGAGGAACACTCGAGACACGAGGAACACTCGAGACACGAGGAACACTCGAGACACGAGGAACACTCGAGACACGAGGAACACTCGAGACACGAGGAACAATCGAGACACGAGGAACAATCGAGACACGAGGAACACTCGAGACACGAGGAACACTCGAGACACGAGGAACACTCGAGACACGAGGAACACTCGAGACACGAGGAATACTCGAGACACGAGGAACACTCGAGACACGAGGAACACTCGAGACACGAGGAACACTCGAGACACGAGGAACACTCGAGACACGAAGAACACTTTCTTACCTTCACTCCCAGGCAGCGATGTCAGCAGCGATGTTACCAGCGACGTCAGCAGCGATGTTACCAGTGACGTCAGCAGCGATGTTAGTAGTGACGTCAGCAGCGATGTTAGCAGCGACGTCAGCAGCGATGTTAGCAGCGACGTCAGCAGCGATGTTAGTAGCGACGTCAGCAGCGATGTTAATAGCGACGTCAGCAGCGATGTTAATAGCGATGTCAGCAGCGATGTTAGTGACGTCAGCAGCGATGTTAGCAGCGACGTTAGTGACGTCAGCAGCGATGTTAGTAGCGACGTCAGCAGCGATGTTAGTAGCGACGTCAACAGCGATGCTAGTCGACGTCAGCAGAGACGTTAGTAACGACGTCAGCAGCGGCATCAGCAGAGACTTCAGTAGCGACGTCAAAGGGCGGCGAGAAAAGCTTTGACCCCGGCATTCAACGTATGGTCACTTACTAAGTGTCAACACTCACTTAAATGTCACTTAATTACCTGAAATTCCCTTTAAATATAAAAAATTCATGATACTGACACAAGTGACTAACACAAGTGACTAACACTGACACAAGAGCTGCAAGAACTAACTCGAAAATGCGTGATTTTGAGAGGTGTTGCTAATGTAACGTCGGGATCTCCCCGCCCACGGAATTCTTGGCTCAGTCTGGTATGCTAGAATAACGTGTCGGATCAATCACAACTCAATTACCTTTTTTTAACACATTGGCCGTTTCTCACCGAGGCAGGGTGACCCGAAAAAGAAGACACACTTTCATCATCACTCACCCCATCACTGTCTTGCCAGAGGCGTGTAGATAATAAGAGTTCAAACACTGCCACACACTATCTCCACACCTCCTTCAGAGTGAAGGCACACAGGAGAAAGAGGCTTATAACGAAGTTATTGACTAGTCACACTAACACACGAAGGTGAGGGAACCAGTATATATAGGAGACGAGAACAGGGACGGGACCAAGAGAGGAAGAAGAAAGTGGAGTAGTGGTGGTAGAGTTAATGGGGTAGTGGAAGTAGTAGGTAGGGGAAGTAGTGGTAGTGAGAAGAGAATTACCTGTAACTGCCCTCAGTCGCTTATTAGCCTGTCCTTATCTTTGTTTACCTGGAGTTTGTATGGGTGAGAATTCTGTCAGCACTTAATAATTGACAATCGGTATATATACGGAGGGGTATATAAACCACGAGGCGTATTACTCAATGTATATACGCTAAGAGCTTATTTTAATTCTTATTTTACGTATTAAAGCATTTTTTTCTCTGGTGACGAAGAAGTCACATGCAGACGTAATGAGCCTCGTGTAGCCGATAGGTTTTCAACCTATAAACCACGCAACCTCTCTTTTTATATATATATATATATATATATATATATATATATATATATATATATATATATGAGAGCAGCAGTGTATATACATCAAGGGGTGTATATCAGTACGTATGTGTTTTTATCTAGTAGTGTGGTGAGGTTGGTTAATTGACTGCCAGGCTCATTAAGGCTGTTAACCACCAGTCAAACATACGTTAATTATCTCTCTCTCTCTCTCACACCAATCCATTCAACAGGCAGCCACGCCTCTCTTAATAAAGCCTACAGAGGAACGCACTCAGCGATTCCCTCAATATCGACTAAAACTTTACCTGGTTGTGCTAAACCCGTGTGGGTTACGCTCTCTATTCTGACTCCTCGTCCCACTTCCCATTTTCTCTTTTCCCACGCCTACTTAATCCCCTTTTCTTCTTTCTCCTCTATCTTACTTTCCCCTCAATCACACGTCTCTTTACAGGCTCAGGCTGAGAGCTTCCTCTCTCTCTCTCTCTCTCTCTCTCTCTCTCTCTCTCTCTCTCTCTCTCTCTCTCCTGCACACAAGCACAACACTAATACGAATTATATGGATTTGTGCATATTTATACACTCTCTAGAAGATAATTCAAACAGTGTTAGGTAATATTATACTTAACTACCCATACTTCAGAACTGGTGTATGGTGTATACCATACTTTACCTCACAACTGGTGTATGGTGTATACCATACTTCACATCACAACTGGTGTATGGTGTATACCATACTTTACCTCACAACTGGTGTATGGTGTATACCATACTTTACCTCACAACTGGTGTATGGTGTATACCATACTTCACATCACAACTGGTGTATGGTGTATACCATACTTTACCTCACAACTGGTGTATGGTGTATACCATACTTCACCTCACAACTGGTGTATGGTGTATACCATACTTTACCTCACAACTGGTGTATGGTGTATACCATACTTCACCTCACAACTGGTGTATGGTGTATACCATACTTCACCTCACAACTGGTGTATGGTGTATCCCATACTTCACCTCACAACTGGTGTATGGTGTATACCATACTTTACCTCACAACTGGTGTATGGTGTATACCATACTTCACCTCACAACTGGTGTATGGTGTATACCATACTTCACGTCACAACTGGTGTATGGTGTATACCATACTTCACGTCACAACTGGTGTATGGTGTATACCATACTTTACCTCACAACTGGTGTATGGTGTATACCATACTTCACCTCACAACTGGTGTATGGTGTATACCATACTTCACCTCACAACTGGTGTATGGTGTATACCATACTTCACCTCACAACTGGTGTATGGTGTATACCATACTTCACCTCACAACTGGTGTATGGTGTATACCATACTTCACATCACAGAACTCACCTGAGAAGAAAAACAACACAAATAATCAATACTAATGAACAAAAACTAAGAAAAAAATAGCTCAGTTCTATTATTATTTTTTTAAACATATATAATCTCAATCGGATTAAATTTGTTTTCCCGAGTAATGAAAATTAATCAAGATTATACACATACATTTTTGCTATTAAATAAATTTCAAAATTGGTTGAACTTAAAGATCATAAACAAACCCAAAACCTGCCAGTAATATATATATATCTATATATATATATATATATATATATATATATATATATATATATATATATATATATATATATATATATATACATACTGTTGATGTTACACTAAGTTTAAGATACCTTTTGATTAACATTACAATCAACCTCTTGATTAACATTACAATCAACCTTTTGATTAACATTACAATCAACCTTTTGATTAACATTACAATCAACCTCTTGATTAACATTACAATCATCATCTTGATTAACATTACAATTTTCCTCTTGATTAACATTACAATCAACCTCTTGATTAACATTACAATCTTCCTCTTGATTAACATTACAATCTTCCTCTTGATTAACATTACAATCAACCTCTTGATTAACATTACAATCAACCTCTTGATTAACATTACAATCAACCTCTTGATTAACATTACAATCATCCTCTTGATTAACATTACAATCTTCCTCTTGATTAACATTACAATCAACCTCTTGATTAACATTACAATCAACCTCTTGATTAACATTACAATCATCCTCTTGATTAACATTACGATCTTCCTCTTGATTAACATTACAATCAACCTCTTGATTAACATTACAATCAACCTCTTGATTAACATTACAATCAGCCTATTAACATTACAATCAGCCTCTTGATTAACATTACAATAAACCTCTTGATTAACATTACAATCATCCTCTTGATTAACATTACAATCTTCCTCTTGATTAACATTACAATCTTCCTCTTGATTAACATTACAATCAACCTCTTGATTAACATTACAATCAACCTCTTGATTAACATTACAATCTTCCTCTTGATTAACATTACAATCAACCTCTTGATTAGCATTACAATCAACCTCTTGATTAACATTACAATCAACCTCTTGATTATTACAATCAACCTGTTGATTAACATTACAATCTTCCTCTTGATTAACATTACAATCAACCTCTTGATTAACATTACAATCAACCTCTTGATTAACATTACAATCTTCCTATTGATTAACATTACAATCAACCTCTTGATTAACATTACAATCAACCTCTTGATTAACATTACAATCAACCTCTTGATTAACATTACAATCAACCTCTTGATTAACATTACAATCAACCTCTTGATTAACATTACAATCATCCTCTTGATTAACATTACGATCTTCCTCTTGATTAACATTACAATCAACCTCTTGATTAACATTACAATCAACCTCTTGATTAACATTACAATCAGCCTATTAACATTACAATCAGCCTCTTGATTAACATTACAATCATCCTCTTGATTAACATTACAATAAACCTCTTGATTAACATTACAATCATCATCTTGATTAACATTACAATCTTCCTCTTGATTAACATTACAATCTTCCTCTTGATTAACATTACAATCAACCTCTTGATTAACATTACAATCTTCCTCTTGATTAACATTACAATCAACCTCTTGATTAACATTACAATCTTCCTCTTGATTACCATTACAATCAACCTCTTGATTAACATTACAATCTTCCTCTTGAAGAGTCTGCTTCTTAAACCACTGGTTAAAAACGGTGATTTACCCACTCGTTTATACATTTATCGCTCGTTAACCACATCTTAAAAGCCTCGTTAACGAGGGTAATTAGCCTCAGATGGAGCAGGAAGTGATTAGTGAGTACTCAACCCTGACTGATCCTTCAGTGACGCTGCCTTCATGCTAATGAAGGGCTCTTGATACACGGTACTGGAGTTACTCTCAACATCCTCATATCAAACATGATTACCTAGCATTTACCTGCTGCTTAAGTTTAGCTCTTTCTCATAATAATTCGTAAGAAACAATCTTCACTTTGTGTGTACTCATCTATTTGCAGGGGTCGAGACTCAGCTCCTGGCCCCGCCTCTTCACTAGGTCCTCTCTCTCTCCCTGCTCCATGAGCTTTATCATACCTCGTTTCAAAGCTATGTATGGTTCCTGCCTCCACTACCTCACTTGCTTGACTATTCCAAGTCCTGACAACTCTATGACTGAAGAAATACTTCCTAACATCCCTCTGACTCGATTGAGTCTTCAACTTCCATTTGTGACCCCTTGTTTCTGTGTCACATCTCTGGAACATCCTGTCTCTGTCCACCTTATCCATTCCTCGCAGTATTTTGTATGTCGTTATCATGTCTTCCCTAACCCTCCTGTCCTCCAGTGTCGTCAGGCCGATTTCCCTTAACCTTTCTTGGTAGGACATTCCCCTTAGCTCGGGAACTAGCCTTGTTGCAAACCTTTGCACTTTCTCTAATTTCTTGGCGTGCTTGACCAGGTGTGGGTTCCAAACTGGTGCTGCATACTCCAGTATGAGCCTGACGTACACGGTGTACAGTGTCTTGAACGATTCCTTACTGAGGTATCGGAACGCTATTCTCAGGTTTGCCAGGCGCCCATATGCTGCACCAGTTATCTGATTGATGTGTGCTTCCGGAGACGTGCTCGGTGTTATACTCACCCCAAGATCTTTATCCTTGAGTGAAGTTTGCAGTCTTTGGCCACCTAGCATATACTCAGTTTGCGGCCTTCTTTGCCCTTCCCCGATCTTCATGACTTCGCATTTGGCGGGGTTAAATTCGAGTAGCCAGTTGGTGGACCAGGTGTCCAGCCTGTCCAGGTAGCTTTGTAGCCCTGCCTGATCCTCATCTGATTTTATTCTTCTCATTAACTTCACATCGTCTGCAAACAGGGACACTTCTGAGTCTATCCCTACCGTCATGTCATTCCAAGTACAGCAGTGGTCCTAGGACTGACCCCTATGGAACCCCGCTCGTCACAGGCGCCCATTGTGATACCTCATCTCGTACCATGACTCGTTGTTGTCTCCCTGTCAGGTATTCTCTGATCCACTGCAGTGCCCTTCCTGTTATATGTGCCTGATCCTCTAGCTTCTGCACTAATCTCCTGTGGGAAACTGTGTCGAAGCCCTTCTTGCACTCCAAGTGTGTGTGTGTGTTGCTCGTGTGTGTGTTGCTCATGTGTGTGTGTGTTGCTCATGTGTCTTATTCAACAATAAAGCTACACAGGTGTTGCTCATGTGTCTTATTCAACAATAAAGCTACAGAGGTGTTGCACATGTGTCTTATTCAACAATAAAGCTACAGAGGTGTTGCACATGTGTCTTATTCATCAATTCTTAATATATACCATACCTCACATTTGGTATAACTTTACAACTGTGACCTCACTGGTATTCTGATAAATTTTGGTGACAAGGGGAGGGGGCAGCAGGGAAGGGGGGGAAGTGAAGCCTCCATAATCCCCGTCAGTCTCTCTTATTAAAATAATAATAACGCAGCTTCAAGGCGAGTCTTCTAGCCGCCTTCTTCTTCCACCCACACTGCCATCCCTCACCCCCTTCTACAGTAGAATTTCTGCTGCCTCCTCTGGTAAGCTGTTACAAAATGACACGATATCTATTAATAATAGACATCTCCAGTGAACACTAGAAAGGATAGCCCTTCTAGCATCCAGCCTGTTACTGGGCTTTTGCAACAAAGTCAGTATCCTGGTCCAGTTATCCAACATATTATATATCTTAAGAGGATTGCAACTGGTAGGGTACTAACCAAACAAATATAATTAAAAGGTTTATTATTAAAGTGAGTGTCTAGGGTTTCAAAGTAAATAAATGTACAAAAGATCAGGATGTTCATTAAGTAATACATTAGGAGGTAAATTAGGAGGTTAGCTCCTACACTACTCTCATATACAATGACTGTGCTGAGGGCACATATATCCAAATGACACTAAAGTACCATCAGGTACAATGTCAGTAATTACAATAATACAGATATATGCAAATAAGAATATATGTGTGTATGAGTGTGCTCCAGGCAACTCTAAGAATCGACTCAACCAGTGTCCGACTGAACTTCTCTTAAGCTAGCTCTTCTAACAAACTGACAATCAGAACAGCTTGATTGACCAGTAAAATGACCAATTCACATAACAGCAATATAACAGGCTACAGCAACACAGCGTCAGGAACAAGGGGATAGAAAATCGACCCTAACTGGGGACCATCAATAGATCCTCCAAAACAGTCACAAAACTCCCTTTCTACTGAAACTAGGTTCAGCATAAACAATCCCAAACTGTGGCGGTGCACAGATGCCTTATCGAATTAGGTCAGGAGCTGTAGCTAGAGACCCGAGTTATCAGTGTCAATGAGACACACAACCCAGAAAAACGTCGAAAATCACTGTCTAGTCTATCCTCTGTGAACAGAGTCCTGAGAAGTATGTTTCGTCTCACCACTGAACACATACTCTACCACACAAGAGTCTAAATGGCGAGAAAACAAGCAGAGACTGGAGTGAGGTGTCGTCTCAACGATGTCCAGCTGCGTAGTGCTGTCGAGGAAGGAGCAGCCACCCACCTCAGGTGGAATCACGTGACTCCCTCCCAGCAACAAGCCTAGTGTCATAATTTATAATATTACATCCTACCTAATAAACATAGCTAAGTAAAATAATGTCAAATAATAGTCAAATAGGTCAAATAATAATATAAAGAATATAAAGCAAGATATTAACGATTTAGCTATTATCGAGAATATCAGCAATATAAAATTATAGAAAATGGAAATATACCTTATATACATTGGGGCCCATTTCTGGGGCCGCAATATAAGCTAACAAGTGGGTACAAAGACAGTATGTTAAATACAGAGGCAACAGATGTAGAAGTGAAATGAAGATGTAATCAGTCCAACAAGCTTGGAGTAGTAGTATTTGAGGTGGTCAGTCCCTCAGCCTGAACTCTTCTCCAGGCTGAAGGACTGACCACCTCAAATACTACTTCTCCAAGCTTGATGGCTTGATTACACCATCTTTATTTCACTACAGCACCTGCTGCTTCTGTATTTGACTGAAGAAGCCTACTGTGTAGGAGAAACGTTTCAACAGTAAAGATAGCCAGCTGTTGCACATGTGTCTTGATCATCAATAAAGACAGGTGCTACAGAGTTAGTTTGAGATTTATTACTAGGTATCCACTCTGGGATGCCTTAAAGATGTTAATTGTATCGTTTTCCTAATCCTCTTAACCCGTAGGGAGCTATACAACGCCTGGAGGAATGGGACACGAGTTCAAGAAAGGAGATCTCTCGGTATCTCTCCAAGGAAGGAGATAATCAGGTCCAATTCTTCGGATCAAGAGCTCCTCATCGGCATCAATCAACCTTCCTTGAAGTAATCGAGGGGACCTGCAGCTGTTAACAGCACAGGGGTGGCTACTGCTGTTGGTGTAAGCATAGTTAGTTTAATATCTTTATTATGCACCCCATACCCATGGTGTGGGTGGTAGTCATAAGATTACAGAGGTACATAATGGGTCCAGGGACTGGGGCCCAAAGTTTTGATAGCTGAGCAAGTTACAAAGGTAATGAACTCAGATCTGAGCACAATCATGACAAGTTACAAAGGTATTTACAGATTACAGAGGTACATAATAGGTCCATAGCAGTACCTACTGCTATTGCTGGAATTATACCTATGGGTACTGGTGGTACTAGGAGCACACCTCTGGCTGGAGACATGATTACAACGTACAAAATACTAACCTCTATATGTGACAGTATTTCACTAATTTTTAAAATGTGAAAAAGTTAATTAGAAGAAACAAAAACGTGAAAATAAATATGTTTGTTTTAGTCGATTTTGGGGACATCGCCCCCGCGGCCCGGTCCACGACCACTAAGAATGAACAAGGCAGACTGAGATAGATTATGACCTGAATCAGGGAGGTGACACAGCTGGAAGCTAATAACACAGAGACAGATGGTGGAAAATACTAATTTTAGTCTCAAGGACCTAGGTGGTAGACGCCTGAGTTGGATGGAGAAGTGGTGGAGGCAGAGTCCATACACAGTTTCAGGGGTAGGTATGATAAGTTTCAAGAGGCCAGAAATTTGTAATGCTGTGTCAGCAGGCGAGACTCGACCCCCACAAACGACAAGCAGCTAAACAAGACATGTGCAACACTGGGTATCTTATCTATGGAGACATTTCGCCCACCAGTGACTATCAATGCAAATACAAATAATTACTGGAGACTGGAAGATGAAGTACGAGGTGATCAGTCCCTCAACCATGACAAACTGGTGAGTATTAACGGGGTAGATGAGTACAGTACAGAGTACCTCACACTACCAATGTGGCTAGTTTTACTGACTATAAACCTTTCTGGTGTACAATAATGAACACAGAGAAGCTGCTACCCGTATTGGGAAGGAGGCTGGCGCCTATCCTTATGTAGAAGGTAGCGTAAATCAGGACGGAGTGCCCTCTAGCCGCCTCTCTCCCTCTCGTTATTCATCCCTTTACCTAATACATGTTACCTTTCCTATGTGATGAAATATTTTCCCACTGTGTACTTATAATACAGAGTAGTGTATAAGAAAAATACACTTCCCTTTCCCCTCCACCGACCAGCCACTCCCCCTCCCCACGACCCGCCACTTCCCCATCCCCTCCCACCCAGGTATAACTGTCTGCGTCTCCTACCTTGTCGTCTGCTGCAAATTTGCGAAGCAGAGAAATCTCCTCTCATCCCGCCCCGCCCCGTCCTCTGCCCTGCCTCTCACCACCTGAGCGTGCCCAGCCTCACCCTGCCCTACCCTGTCTCGTCTATTCCACCCCTTTCCGTCTTGTCCCGCACTGCCATAGTAACTTTATTTAGGCACAGGTACACGTAAGTACAATTATCATAGTGTAAATTACCTAGGATAACCTCAAAAAAAGTTAGTGACTTATTTCCATTGGGGTTCTTGTAATATATTATTATTATAAACCTTAAAGGTTAAAACAGTCAAGTAAGTCAAGTGTGTTACGTCCCATATGTACGTGAAACACGTATGCGGTATTAGGACATTTGTTGTGGTGACGTTTCGCCCACCTGAGGCTTTAGTAATCCAACAGTAGCTTGATATACACTTGTGCAACATTTGGGTATCTTTATTCTGGAAGCGTTTCGCCAGCCAGTGGCTTCTTCAGTCCATTGCGGAAAAAGGTGGAATATGAAGAGTAGTTTGAGGTAATCAGTCCCTCAGCCTGGAGTCGATGTGTTATAGGTGCCAGTATCATGCTAGGTGCCAGTAAGATTGTCCTGGGTGCCAGTAAGACTGTTCTGGGTGCCAGTAAGACTGTTACATGCCAGTAAGATTGTCCTGGGTGCCAGTAAGACTGTCCTAGGTGCTGCCAGTAACACTGCCTTGGGTGCCAGTAAGACTGTCCTGGGTGTCAGTAACACTGCTGCATGCCAGTAAGATTGGCCTGGGTGCCAGTAAGACTGTCCTAGGTGCCAGTAACACTGCTCTGGGTGCCAGTAAAACTGTCCTGGGTGTCAGTAACACAGCTAGGTGCCAGTAAGATTGTCCTGGGTACCAGTAAGACTATCCTGGGTGCCAGTAAGAGTGCTAGGTACCAGTAACACTGCTAGGTGCCAGTAAGACTCCTGGGTGCCAGTAAGGCTGTTCAAGATGCCATTAACACTGCCCTAGGTGCCAGTAACTATCCTGGGTGCCAGCAAGACTTGTGGGTGCCAGGAAGCTGCTAGGTGCCAGTAAGACCATACTAGGTGCCAGTAAGACCATTCAAGGTGCCGCCAAGACCATACTAGGTGCCAGTAAGACCATACAAGGTGCCCCAAGACCATGCTAGGTGCCGCCAAGACCATGTTAGGTGCCGCCAAGACCATGCTAGGTGCCAGGGGTGCCAGACTCCTCTCCTATAACCATTTTCGAAACTTTTTTTTCCTGTTCCTTTTTTAAACGACGCCAGAGTGTCTAGACGTGTTGATGATAGTGAGGGAGGGGATAGGAAGAGTGAGGGAGGGAATAGGAAGAGTGAGGGAGGGGATAGGAAGAGGGAGGGGATAGGAAGAGTGAGGGAGAGGATAGGAAGAGTGAGGGAGAGAATAGGAAGAGTGAGAGAGAGGATAGGAAGAGTGAGGGAGGGATAGGAAGAGTGAGGGGGGGATAGGAAGAGTGAGGGAGGGGATAGGAAGAGTGAGGGAGGGGATAGGAAGAGTGAGGAGGGATAGGAAGAGTGAGGGAGGGGATAGGAAGAGTAAGGGAGGGGATAGGAAGAGTGAGGGAGGGATAGGAAGAGTGAGGGAGAGGATAGGAAGAGTAAGGGAGGGATAGGAAGAGTGAGGGAGGGGATAGGAAGAGTGAGGGAGGGGATAAGAAGAGTGAGGAGGGGATAGGAAGAGTGAGGGAGGGGATAAGAAGAGTGAGGGAGGGGATAGGAAGTGAGGGAGGGGATAGGAAGAGTGAGGGAGGGGATAGGAAGTGAGGGAGGGGATAGGAAGAGTGAGGGAGGGATAGGAAGAGTGAGGGAGGGGATAGGAAGTGAGGGAGGGGATAGGAAGAGTGAGGGAGGGGATAGGAAGAGTGAGGGAGGGGATAGGAAGTGAGGGAGGGATATGAAGAGTGAGGGAGGGGATAAGAAGAGTGATGGAGGGGATAGGAAGAGTGAGGGAGGGAATAGGAAGAGTGAGGGAGGGGATATGAAGAGTGAGGGAGGGGATAGGAAGAGTGAGGGAGGGGATAGGAAGATTGAGAGGGGGATAGGAAGAGTGAGGGAGGGGATAGGAAGAGTGAGGGAGGGGATAGGAAGAGAGTGAGGAAGAGAATATCACGAGTGAGGAAGGGGATATGGAGGGAGGGAAGAAGAAGAGTGAGGGAGGGGACAGGAAGAGAGTGAGGCTAATAGAAACAGAGGAAATAAAAAAAATAGTTCCTATACCAAAATATAGCATAGCAGTGTTGCTACACTATACTATATGATAGTTACACTGTGGTAACACCAGCAGTGTGTTGCTACACTATACTATATGATAGTTACACTGTGGTAACACCAGCAGTGTGCTGCTACACTATACTATATGATAGTTACACTGTGGTAACACCAGCAGTGTGTTGCTACACTATACTATATGATAGTAACACTGTGGTAACACCAGCAGTGTGTTGCTACACTATACTATATGATAGTTACACTGTGGTAACACCAGCAGTGTGTTGCTACACTATACTATATGATAGTTACACAGTGGTAACACCAGCAGTGTGTTGCTACACTATACTATATGATAGTAACACTGTGGTAACACCAGCAGTGGTGTGTTGCTACACTATACTATATCACAGTTACACAGTGGTAACACCAGCAGTGTGTTGCTACACTATACTATATGATAGTTACACTGTGGTAACACCAGCAGTGTGTTTCTACACTATACTGTATGATAGTTACACAGTGGTAACACCAGCAGTGTGTTTCTACACTATACTGTATGATAGTTACACTGTGGTAACACCAGCAGTGTGTTGCTACACTATACTATATCACAGTTACACAGTGGTAACACCAGCAGTGTGTTTCTACACTATACTGTATGATAGTTACACTGTGGTAACACCAGCAGTGTGTTGCTACACTATACTATATGATAGTTACACAGTGGTAACACCAGCAGTGTGTTGCTACACTATACTATATGATAGTAACACTGTGGTAACACCAGCAGTGTGTTGCTACACTATACTATATCACAGTTACACAGTGGTAACACCAGCAGTGTGTTGCTACACTATACTATATGATAGTTACACTGTGGTAACACCAGCAGTGTGTTTCTACACTATACTGTATGATAGTTACACAGTGGTAACACCAGCAGTGTGTTTCTACACTATACTGTATGATAGTTACACTGTGGTAACACCAGCAGTGTGTTG
Source organism: Cherax destructor (assembly GCA_009830355.1). NCBI lineage: Eukaryota > Metazoa > Arthropoda > Malacostraca > Decapoda > Parastacidae > Cherax > Cherax destructor. The sequence continues at coordinate 2,255 of WNWK01003970.1, read as the reverse complement.
CTACACTATACTATATCACAGTTACACAGTGGTAACACCAGCAGTGTGTTTCTACACTATACTGTATGATAGTTACACTGTGGTAACACCAGCAGTGTGTTGCTACACTATACTATATGATAGTTACACTGTGGTAACACCAGCAGTGTGTTGCTACACTATACTATATGACAGTTACACTGTGGTAACACCAGCAGTGTGTTGCTACACTATACTATATGATATAATGTGTAACACCAGCAGTGTGTTGCTACACTATACTATATGACAGTTACACTGTGGGAACACCAGCAGTGTGTTGCTATACTATACTATATGATAGTTACACAGTGGTAACACCAGCAGGGTGTTGCTACACTATACTATATGGCAGTGACACTGTGGGAACACCAGCAGTGTGTTGCTACACTATACTATATGACAGTTACACTGTGGGAACACCAGCAGTGTGTTGCTACACTATACTATATCACAGTTACACAGTGGTAACACCAGCAGTGTGTTTCTACACTATACTGTATGATAGTTACACTGTGGTAACACCAGCAGTGTGTTGCTACACTATACTATATGATAGTTACACTGTGGTAACACCAGCAGTGTGTTGCTACACTATACTATATGACAGTTACACTGTGGTAACACCAGCAGTGTGTTGCTACACTATACTATATGATAGTAACACTGTGGTAACACCAGCAGTGTGTTGCTGCACTATACTATATGACAGTTACACTGTGGGAACACCAGCAGTGTGTTGCTATACTATACTATATGATAGTTACACAGTGGTAACACCAGCAGGGTGTTGCTACACTATACTATATGGCAGTGACACTGTGGGAACACCAGCAGTGTGTTGCTACACTATACTATATGATAGTTACACTGTGGTAACACCAGCAGTGTGTTGCTACACTATACTATATGATAGTTACACTGTGGGAACACCAGCAGTGTGTTGCTACACTATACTATATGATAGTTACACTGTGGGAACACCAGCAGTGTGTTGCTACACTATTCTGTATTACAGTTTCACAGTGGGAACACCAGCAGTGTGTTGTTACACTGTTCTATATGATTGTTACACAGTGGGAACAAAAGGTAGATATGTTTGCAAGAGTGAGGGGGAGGGGAAGAGTTATTTTTCTTACCCATTTGTTGTTGCCGGGGTCGAGCCTCAGCCCCTGTGGGGTATGGGCGAGGAGGAAGATATACACAGAGACACCTATTATACCACTAGACGGGCAGAGTCTGACAGAACGTTCATAAAGTATTGTTAGACTGTAAGGTATGATAACAGGTGTTAGATTGTAAGGTATGATAACAGGTGTTAGATTGTTTATTTAGACTTTAGTAAGGCTTTTGATAGAGTACCGCACCAGAGACTGTTAAAGAAAGTGGCAGCTCATGGCATTGGGGGAAAAGTGCTGTCATGGATCGAGTCATGGCTCACCAATAGGAAGCAGAGAGTGTGCATAAATGGGGTTAAATCCGAATGGGGACTTGTAACAAGTGGTGTTCCACAGGGATCAGTCTTAGGCCCATTGTTATTTATAATATATATCAATGACCTTGATGAGGGAATTACTAGTGATATGAGCAAATTCGCCGACGACACGAAGATAGGTAGGATAATTGATTCAAACATAGATGTCATAGAACTTCAGGAACATAAGAACATAAGAACATAAGAAAGGAGGAACACTGCAGCAGGCCTGTTGGCCCATACTAGGCAGGTCCTTCACAATCCGTCCCACTAACAGAATATTTGCTCAACCCAATTTTCAATGCTACCCAAGAAATAAGCTTTGACAATTCTACCCACTCATGCGCGAGTCCCACTCAAATCCAACCCCTCTCACTCATGAATTTATCCAACCTAAATTTGAAACTACCCAAGGTCCTAGCTTCAATAACCCTACTAGGCAGACTGTTCCACTCATCAACTACCCTATTTCCAAACCAATACTTTCCTATATCCTTTCTAAATCTAAACTTATCTAACTTGAATCCATTATTGCGGGTTCTCTCTTGGAGAGATATCCTCAAGACCTTATTTATATCCCCTTTGTTAATACCCATTTTCCACTTGTATACCTCGATCATGTCTCCTCATTCTACGTCTTACAAGTGAATGTAATTTTAGGGTCTTCAATCTTTCTTCGTAAGGAAGATTTCTAATGCTATGTATTAATTTAGTCATTCTACGCTGAATGTTTTCTAACGAATTTATGTCCATTCTGTAATAT
>WNWK01003969.1:125000-151454 GCA_009830355.1 Cherax destructor | reverse complement strand
AAGGAGCTGGAGCTAACCCCTTCCCCTTCCTCGGATCAAACCTATATATTCTTATTGATTCTTTTTTTAAAGATTTTATGTGTGTGTGTGTATGTATGTATGTGTGTGTGTGTGTGTGTGTGTGTATGTATGTATGTGTGTGTTTGTGTATGTATGTATGTGTGTGTGTATGTGTATGTGTATGTGTGTGTGTTTGTTGTGTGTATATGTGTGTGTGTATGCGTGTGTATATATATGTGTGTGTGTGTGTGTGTGTGTGTACTCACCTAATTGTGGTTGCAGGGGTCGAGTCATATCTCCTGGCCCCGCCTCTTCACTGTGTGTGTGAACGTGTGTGTGTGTGTGTGTGTTTTGTATGTGTGTACTCACCTAATTTTTTTTATTATTATTATTTATTAACACATCGGCCGATTCCCACCAAGGCAGGGTGGCCCGAAAAAGAAAAACTTTCATCATCATTCACTCCATCACTGTCTTGCCAGAAGGGTGCTTTACACTACAGTTATAAAACTGCAACATTTACACCCCTCCTTCAGAGTGCCGGCACTGTACTTCCCATCTCCAGAACTCAAGTCCGGCCTGCCGGTTTCCCTGAATCCCTTCATAAATGTTACTTTGCTCACACTCCAACAGCACGTCAAGTATTAAAAACCATATGCCTCCATTCACTCCTATCAAATACGCTCACACATGCTTGCTGGAAATCACCTAATTGTACTCATCTAATTGTGGTTGCAGGGGTCGAGACTCAGCTCCTAGCCCCGCCTCTTCGCTGTCCGCTACTGGGTCTCTGCTCTCCCTGCTCCATGAGCTTTATCATACCTTGTTTTAAAACTATGTATGGTTCCCGCCTCCACTATATCGTTCGCTAGACTATTCCACTTCCTGACTACTCTATGGCTAAAGAAATGCTTCCTAACATCCCTTTGACTCATCTGAGTCTTCAGCTTCCAGGTGTGCCCCCTTGTTTCTTTGTTCCCTCTCTGGAACATCCTGTCACTATCTACCTTGTCGATTCCCCGCAGTATTTTGTATGTCGTTATCATGTCTCCTCTAACCCTTCTGTCCTCCAGTGTTGTTAGTCCTATTTCCCTCAACCTTTCTTCATAGGACAGTCCCCTGAGTTGTGGAACTAGCCTTGTCGCAAACCTTTGCACTTTCTCTAATTTCTTGACGTGCTTGACCAGGTGTGGGTTCCAGACTGGTGCTGCATACTCTAGTATGGGCATGACGTACACGGTGTACAGTGTCTTGAACGATTCCTTGTTAAGGTAACGGAACGCTAATCTTAGGTTTGCCAGTCGCCCATATGCTGCCGCAGTTATCTGGTTGATGTGTGTTTCCGGAGACGTGCTTGGCGTTATACTCACCCCAAGGTCTTTCTCCTTTGATGAGGTTTGTAGCCTTTCTCCACCTAGCCTGTACTCTGTCAGCGGTCTTCTTTGTCCTTCTCCGATCTTCACGACTTTGCATTTGGTGGGATTAAATTCGAGAAGCCAGTTGCTAGACCAGATGTCAAGCTTGTCCAGGTCTCTTTGAAGTCCTGCTTGGTCCTCATCCGATGTGATTCTCCTCATTAATTTCACATCATCTGCGAACAGAGACATTTCTGAGTCTATCCCGTCCGTCATGTCATTCACATATACCAAGAATTGCACTGGTCCTAGGACTGACCCTGCGGTACACCGCTCGTCACAGGCGCCCACTGTGATACCTCATCACGCACCATGACCCGTTGTTGCCTCCCTGTGAGGTATTCCCTGATCCATTCCAGTGCCCTTCCTGTTATACACGCTTGGTCTTCCAACTTCTTTACTAATCTCATATGAGGAACTGTGTCGAAGGCCTTCCTGCAGTCCAGGGAAATGCAGTCAACCCACCCTTCTCTCTCTTGCCTTACCTCTGTTACTTTATCATAGAACTCTAGGAGGTTTGTTACACAGGATTTGCCTTCCCGGAATCCGTGCTGTCTGGCGTTGATTATCCTGTTCAGCTCCAGATGCTCCACCATTCTTTTCCTGATGATTTTCACCAAGACTTTGCACACTATACACGTAAGTGACACTGGTCTATAGTTTAGTGCCTCTTTTCTGTTTCCTTTTTTAAAGATGTGTACTACGTTGGCCTTCTTCCATACCTCAGGTAGCTGCCCAGTTTCAAGTGATGTGTTGAATATTATGGTAAGTGGCACACTCAGAACTTCAGCTCCTTCCCGAAGGACCCACGGGGAGATATTGTCCAGACCCATCTTCTTTGAGGTATCAAGGTCACTGAGTAACTGCTTCACCTCCTCCTCAGTTGTGTGTATGTCCTCCAGCACTTGATACATCCCTTGTTGGTGGCGCATCCCGTCCTGTCTACCCAGCTGCCTTCCTGCCTCCACTGTGAATACTTCCTTAAACCTCAAGTTGAGCTCCTCACATACCTCTTGATCGTTACTTGTGAGTTCCCCCTCTTCTCTCCTCAGCCTTATCACCTGGTCCTTGACTGTTGTCTTCCTTCTGATGTGACTGTACATCAGTTTCGGGTCAGACTTGACTTTCGATGCTATGTCATTTTCGTACTGTTTCTGGGCCTCCCTCCGTACCTGTGCATACTCGTTTCTAGCTCTTCGACTAATCTCTTTGTTTACTTGGGTTCTTTGCCTTCTGTACCTTTTCCATTCTCTGACACTCTGAGTCTTTGCCTCCCTGCATCTTTGGGTAAACCAGGGGCCCTTTCTGGCCTTCCCATTTAATCTTTTTCCTTTGGGTATAAACCGTTCCTCTGCCTCCTTGCACTTTGTCGCTACATATTCCATCATTTCATTTACTGACTGTCCTTCCATTTTCCTTTCCCACTGGACCTCCTGCAGGAAATTCCTCATACCCGTGTAGTCCCCTCTTTTAAAGTCTGGTTTGTCTCTTTCAGTACCGTTTTCCCTCTCCACCTGTAGCTCTACAATGTACTCAAAGCTCAGCACCATATGGTCGCTGGCTCCTCGGGGGCTCTCGTGTGTTATGTCCTCGATATCTGAGCTGTTCAGGGTGAATACAAGGTCCAGCCTTGCTGGTTCGTCCTCTCCTCTCTCTCTGGTCGTGTCCCTGACATGTTGGTGCATCAGGTTTTCCAGTACCGCATCCATCATCTTGGCTCTCCAAGTTTCTGGACCCCCATGTGGTTCTTGGTTCTCCCAGTCGATCTCCCTGTGGTTGAAATCGCCCATGACCAGTAGCTTCGCTCTGCTCATGTGTGCTTTTCTTGCCACCTCCGCCAGAGTGTCCACCATCGCTCTGTTGTTCTCGTCATATTCCTCTCCTGGCCTCCTGCAGTTCTGTGGTGGGTTATACATCACTGCAATGACTATCTTGTGCTCCCCAGACTGGATGGTACACTGTGTGTGAGTGTGTGCGTGTGTGTGCGTGTGCGTGCGTGTGCGTATGTACGTGTGTTGACATTTTTTTGTTTCCAGCTGTCAGTAAATTAGAATGGCAACAGTTGCGCTGACAGCCAATCAGATATTCCGTGATATTTTTCAGCCAATCAGATATACCGTAATAGTTTTCTGAGTGCAGTTAAGATTTTATGATTTTTTTTCTCCTTCAAGTGAAATTCCTGAGACTTTTATTTTGTATATTATTATTTCTTAATCGAAAGATTTGTTATCAGTGATGTCTCCCTGTTATCTTACCGTGTTCTTCACACGGTAATTATCTTCATGTACTTCACACGGTAATTATCTTCGTGTGCTTCACACGGTAATTATCTTCGTGTACTTCACACGGTAATTATCTTCGTGTACTTCACACGGTAATTATCTTCGTGTTCTTCACACGGTAATTATCTTCGTGTTCTTCACACGGTAATTATCTTCGTGTACTTCACACGGTAATTATCTTCGTGTACTTCACACGGTAATTATCTTCGTGTACTTCACATGGTAATTATCTTCGTGTACTTCACACGGTTATGATCTTCGTGTACTTCACACGGTAATTATGTTCGTGTACTTCACACGGTAATTATCTTCTTGTGCTTCACACGGTAATTATCTTCGTGTACTTCACACGGTGGTATAAACCTTGCTAATAGATACCAACAAATTGGTTTAGAAAAACCTGTAAACACTTGGCCATATGTATTAGAAAACGTTTCGGTCCTTGGAGGTGGTCAGGGTCCCAGGACCGATATCGTTCCCGACCACTGAGCTGCACTCTTCTCCAGGCTGAGGGACTGACCAGGCTGAGGGACTGACCAGGCTGAGGGACTGACCTCCTAAAATACTATGTCTCAAGGTTGATGGACTGATTACATAATTTCACTACTACACTTGCTGCCTCTGTATTCGACTGAAGAAGCCCAGGTGTTGCACATGTGTCTTAATCTTCAACTTGATATTATATACCATTTTTATGTGAAGTGTGGCGATCCAAGTCACTGTTTAACATGTGAAGGTAGTTAGGTTAATAACTTTGTTATGCACCTCATACCTATCCTGTGGGTGGTAGTCAGAGGCTTGCAGAGGTACATAATGGGTCCAGGGACTGTACCTCAATATTACAGAGGTACATAATGGGTCCAGGGACTATACCTCAACATTACAGAGGTACATAATGGGTCCAGGGACCGTACCTTAACATTACAGAGGTACATAATGGGTCCAGGGACTATACCTCAACATTACAGAGGTACATAATGGGTCCAAGGACTGTACCTTAACATTACAGAGGTACATAATGGTTGCAGGGACTGTACCTCAACATTACAGAGGTACATAATGGGTCCAGGGACTGGGCCCCAAAGTTTCGATAGCTGAACAAGTTACAAAGGTAATGAAGTATGTGCAGGAACGACAATTTTGGCCCAAGTCCCTCCGTCGCTGGCGGACTTTGCGTCAGAATGATAGGCGACGGGGATACTTGTCCACTGCTCCCGGGATCTGGATGATGATACCCCCGGCGTCAGCACCGAGTGATGAACAGCGCTGACAGTTCACCAGTATTTTGCACCAAACTCAGTTGGTGGAAGCTGTGACCAATTTGCGTTGAATCTGCGTGAGTGACACTTTAGTTGATCTTAGACTGAGTTGATGGATGGCGAGGACATTTTTCCCACTTTGGCAGATGTGTAGTAATGATGGAAGGGCCATTCTGGGGATGTAGGTGAAATAACACACAAAACACACACACGCACACACACACACACACACACACACACACACACACACGCACGCACGCACGCACACACACGACACACACACACACACACACACACACACACACAGAAAAGGGCAAGTGTCTATCAACAAGGGCCTTTGATAACAGTAACTAACACACGCACATAATATATAAATATATATATATATATATATATATATATATATATATATATATATATATATATATATATTTTATAATATATATAATATAGGGAGGTAGGTTGGAGGGAGGGTAAAGGAGGCTTTGTGAGCGAGGGGCTTGGACTCTATATATATATATATATATATATATATATATATATATATATGCAAAAAGATCACAGTAAACAGGTGATATCAAAATATGCAAGACAACCACTATGAAAAATAGAGGAATTCAAGCGCTTTCGTGACTACTCACATTATCAAGGAACTATGTGAGTAGTCACGAAAGCGCTTGAATTCCTCTATTTTTCATAGTGGTTGCTTAATATATATATATATATATATATATATATATATATATATATATATATATATATATATATATATTATGTGCGTGTGTTAGTTACTGTTATCAAAAAATTTTGCAGAAAATAAGAAGAAGTTTTGTAGTGAGATTAATAAGTTGAGGAAGCTTAGGGAACGAATAGATTTGATAGTTAAAAATAGGAGAGGAAAGTTACTAAATGGAGAGTTAGAGGTATCGGGAAGATGGAGGGAATATTTTGAGTGGTAAATATTGATGAAGATAATGAAGTTATGATTTCGTGTATAGGGCAAGGAGGAATAACATCTTATAGGAGTAAGGAAGAGCCAGTTGTGAGTGTGGGGGAAGTTTGTGAGGCAGTGGGTAGAATGAAAGTGGGTAAGGCAGCTGGGATTGGAGCGGTTGGTGCTATTATTTAATAAATATATGGAAGAGGGTAAGGTACCTAGGGATTGGCAGAGAGCATGCATAGTTCCTTTGTATAAAGGCAAAGGGGACAAAATAAAGTGTAAAAACCATAGGGGAATAAGTCTGTTGAGTGTACCTGGTAAAGTGTATGGTACAGTTATTATTGAAAGAATTAAGAGTAAGACGGAGAGTAGGATAGCAGATGAACAAGGAGGCTTTAGGAAAGGTAGGGGGGGTGTAGACCAAGTGTTTACAGTAAAACATATAGGTGAACAATATTTAGATAAGGGTAAACAGTTTTTTTTTGACATTTATGGATTTGGAAAAGGCGTATGACAGGGTGGATAGGGAAGCAATGTGGCAGATGTTGCAAATGTATGGAATAGGAGGTAGGTTACTGAAAGCAGTGAAGAGTTTTTACGAGGATAGTGAGGCTCAGGTTAGAGTATGTAGGAGAGAGGGAGATTATTTCCCAGTAAACGTAGGCCTAAGACAAGGATGTGTGATGTCACCGTGGCTGTTCAATATATTTATAGATGGAGTTGTAATAGAAGTGAATGCTCGGGTGTTGGCAAGAGGTGTGAGGTTAAAAGATAAAGAATCTTACACAAAGTGGGAGTTGTCACAGTTGCTCTTTGCTGATGACACTGTGCCTTGGGAGATTCTGAAGAGAAGTTGCAGAGGTTGGTGGATGAGTTTGGTAGTGTATATAAAAGAAGAAAATTAAAAGCGAATATAGGAAAGAGTAAGGTGACGAGGATAACAAAAAAATTAGATAACGGAAGATTGGATATCAGATTGGAGGGAGAGAGTATGGAGGAGGTGAATGTATTCAGATATTTGGGAGTGGACGTGTCAGCAGATGGGTCTATGAAAGATGAGGTAAATCATAGAACTGACGAGGGAAAAAACGTGAGTGGTGCACTTAGGAGCCTGTGGAGACAAAGAACTTTGTCCATGGAAGCAAAGAGGGGAATGTATGAGAGGATAATTATACCAACGCTCTTATATGGGTGTGAAACATGGGTGGTGAATGTTGCAACAAGGAGAAGGCTAGATGCAGTGGAGATGTCATGTCTGAGAGCAATGTGTGGTGTGAATATAATGTAGAGAATTCGTAGTTTGAGATTTGGAGGAGGTGTGGGATTACCAAAAATATTATTCAGAGGGCTGAGGAGGGGTTGTTGAGGTGTTTGGACATGTAGAGAGAATGGAACACGGTAGAATGACTTCGAGAGTGTATAAATCTGTAGTGGAGGGAAGGCGGGGTAGGGGTCGGCCTAGGAAAGGTTGGAGGGAGGGGGTAAAGGAGGCTTTGTGTGCGAGGGGCTTGGACTTCCAGCAGTTATGCATGAGCGTGTTAGATAGGAGAGAATGGAGACAAATGGGTTTTAGGACTTGACGTGCTGTTGGAGTGTGAGCAGGGTAACATTCATGAAGGGATTCGGGGAAACCGGCAGGCCGGACTTGAGTCCTGGAGATGGAAAAGTACAGTGTCTGCACTCGGGAGGGGTGTTAATGTTGCAGTTTTATAACTGTAGTGTAAGCACGCCTCTGGCGTGATGGAGTGAATGATGAAAGTTTTTCTTTTTCGGGCCACCCTGCCTTGGTGGGAGATGGCCGATGTGTTAATAAATAAATAATATATATATATATATATATATATATATATATATATATATATATATATATATATATATATATATATATATATATATATATACATATAGTGTAAGTAGCATCTTAAATTAATGTACTAAACATTGTACACACATAACCCTATCAAACATTATATGATCGTAGCCCTCTCCTGGCGACCTCTGACAACCATCCCTCAACGACAGGAACAACACTAGTTCCGGTGTAGACTACAGGTCGCACCAAGACTATCCCCCTTTATCCAGTTTTTTTTTCCATAATGGAGTGGTGGTGTAGGAGAAGGGTTCACTGTCGTTCTTCTTTTAATTCAAACCTCGCCTGGGGTCCACCAGACGTGAATGATCGTGGGTGGCACTGGTGGTACTCAGGGCGGTGATCGTTCAGGTGATGAGCCCATCCTCTCTACTCTTGTGCAAGTAACCGTGATACTTAATAATAATAATAATAATAATAATAATAATAATAATAATATAATAATAGTTTGTGATTAGAGAAGGTGGGTGCAAATGGAAAAAAGAATGGTTGGTGGAATGATGAGGTGAAGAGGCTGGAATAGGGCGAAGAGGGTAGCACAGGAGAAATTTTAACATTGTAAATACGACTAATGGAAGGCAAAATACATGAATAAAAAAAAAGAGATGAAATGAGTGGTGAGGGAATGCAAATGTAGAGTAAATAATAGAATGGGTGAAGCTTTGTCAGTGAATTTTGCTGGTAATACGAAACAGTTCTGAAGAGAGATAAATAGGTTGACAAAGAGTGGGAAGCAAAGTGACTTGCAAATTAAGAACAAAAGAGAAATGTTAGATAGGGAGGTGGAGATACTGGAGAGGTGGACGAAATATTTTGAGTAGAATAGATGGTGAGATCTGGATTGACTTCATCAGTCCTTTCCACCGTCAAATAATTATTACGAGCCTTAGCTAGTCTCCACCAAGTCCTCCATAAATGACGTTCAGCAAGTAAATGTATCTAGTCTCCAGCATCTCTACTCATTAGTTCGTCTCCAGCAAGTCTTCCTTGTTATCTCAACGATGAGAGGAAGACAGTGATTACCTACACTGGGCAGGGAGATGTACTACGTCTCGTAAGAGTGAAATGTGAGCACGAGGGAAGTGCGTGAGGCAGTGGGTAGAATGAAAGGAAGGGGAGGTTAAGTAGCTGGGTCAGAAAGAATTAAGACTGAGATGGTACACAATCAAGTGGGGGGAGATAGAGCTTTGTAGTGGTTTGGAGTATTCGTTCAATATATGAATGGAAGAAGGGAAGGTCTCTAAGGACTGGAGAGAACATGTATATGTCCATCGTATTAGGAAAAAGCGGACAAGGGTGAGTGTAAGAATGATGAGGGAAATAGGCTTCTTTCCTTTTTTGGGAGGTCACCCTTTGGTGGTAGTAGACCACCAAGGTAGAAGAAGAAGAAGAAGAAGAAGAAGAAGAAGAAGAAGTCTTATAGAATCTCACATATTCGCGTGTGTTTGCGTGTGAGAATCAAATAAATATGTCTATAAAACTTAGGAGTATATATGTGGAGTGAACATGTGAGTATACGTTCAAGGTGACTACACATTATACCACATACATCCTCTGAGTGTCGAAGATATGCCAGTATGACAAGGTATGCAATAAGTTATAAGAGAGAATAGAGTATGATGTAGTGTCAGTCTACAAAGAATAAAAGGTAAATCTTCTTCCTATGTTACTTGATGCATTCATCATATCTTCTAAGCTACAACAGTAAGACTCGAGAGGGTCATTATGTTGACGATGATGATGATAATGATGACGATGATAATTTGGATGACAGTAATGATTATGAAAAATGATGTCTATGTGAGAATGCAAGTGAAGACAATGACCAGGACTTTCTTCAGTTCTTGACCCACCTTCATTGTTTACACAGACACGCCCACCTTCGTTGTTTACACAGACACGCCCACCTTCGTTGTTTACACAGACACGCCCACCTTCGTTGTTTACACAGACACGCCCACCTTCGTTGTTTACACAGACACGCCCACCTTCGTTGTTTACACAGACACGCCCACCTTCGTTGTTTACACAGACACGCCCACCTTCGTTGTTTACACAGACACGCCCACCTTCGTTGTTTACACAGACACGCCCACCTTCGTTGTTTACACAGACACGCCCACCTTCGTTGTTTACACAGACACGCCCACCTTCGTTGTTTACACAGACACGCCCACCTTCGTTGTTTACACAGACACGCCCACCTTCGTTGTTTACACAGACACGCCCACCTTAGTTGTTTACACAGACACGCCCACCTTCGTTGTTTACACAGACACTCCCACCTTCGTTGTTTACACAGACACGCCCACCTTCATTGTTTACACAGACACGCCCACATTCGTTGTTTACAAAGACACGCCCACCTTCGTTGTTTATAAAGACACGCCCACCTTCGTTGTTTACACAGACACTCCCACCTTCGTTGTTTACACAGACACGCCCACCTTCATTGTTTACACAGACACGCCCACATTCGTTGTTTACAAAGACACGCCCACCTTCGTTGTTTATAAAGACACGCCCACCTTCGTTGTTTACACAGACACGCCCACCTTCGTTGTTTACACAGACACGTCCACCTTCGTTGTTTACAAAGACACGCCCACCTTCGTTGTTTATAAAGACACGCCCACCTTCATTGTTTACACAGACACGCCCACCTTCGTTGTTTACAAAGACACGTCCACCTTCGTTGTTTACACAGACACGCCCACCTTCGTTGTTTACACAGACACGCCCACCTTCGTTGTTTACACAGACACGCCCACCTTCATTGTTTACACAGACTCGCCCACCTACCAGACTATCTACTCCACCACAACTCTCATTCTCCACTCAGTGTCTTCACTTCCTTGCCCACCTCCCAGCCTCACCTACATCCCTGTGAGCAGTTTTTCCAGTGTGTCTGCTTCTGCCGGCGCTGTAAGCAATCCATCCAACTTCACGTTCAGGTAATTCCTACGGCCACTGCATACAGCAAGACGTGCCCTGGCTTATTCATAGCATGCCACCAGTACCTTCACCTCCAGTGTACCTGTCGCATTTTCTCCGTCAGTAGAAAGCGTTTCCTGATTATTTTTGGAGGGGGGAATGTGTGATGACTGGGCCAGTGGCTGAACAACAACTGAAGGAGGTCTTGGTTATGGGACGACCCAGCTTGGGTATATTGTGGAAATATTAAAGAAATTTTTCACTGCCGTCACTGCATCGTTCTATTTCATTCTGTCAGGTTCCAACACTCTGAAGTTGCTTCTCCTGCGCTTCCTCCCTCGCCTGCCGTGACGGGTAGTGCTCCACTGCACCCTGTCCCTAAGCCTGTCTTTCCCCTCCTCGTTGTGAGACAAGTCACGTCTTCCCTCCTGTCGGAGGGAACCGATCTGCCGCGTCAGGAAGAGCCGGAGACGTCTTGCGTCAGCCGGGTGAGAAGTGCTAATTATAATGCTGACGCAGTGCTCTCTTTACTGCTGCTTCTTGTTCTATATTACTGTTATGCACTGCTATTACTGCTGATGCTACTACTACTACGACTTCTACTGTTAACGCTGCTGCTGCTGCTGCTACTTCTGCTTCCATTACTGCTACTCCAGCTCCTGTTTCTGCCGTTCCTGCCATTACTACTGCTTCTGCTGTTGCTCCTGCTGCTACGACTGCTGCCAATGTGGTCATTACCTATGTTTTAAGTATTCCTACTTCAACTACACCAGCCATTACAAACCAAAATATTACCCACTACGTCAATATTACCACCCCATCACCATCATAAAACAACTGCCATTTCCCCCTGACATTAAAAATAATACAAAAAAAAACAGGTTTACAAAATGCTCTATAGATTCAATTATTTTTTTTTCCAGAATATATTTTTTCAAAATATGGTCGACAATATAATTAACTCAGCTACAAAACTGCAGCAAAGTCAACGATGAAATGAAAAAAAAAAAACGAAATAAAAAAAAAATACTCATCAAAGCATGAAGACAAGGGCGTAACTCTTCAGTATCATCAACAAACTCATGTTGACTGAATTTACTTGGGCGCTGAATAAAGAGTTTCAGTCAGTGATGTGGTCACTTTTCAGCAAGATTTCAGAAATGTGGATCCGATGAGTGCCACGGGACAGAGCCTGAGGGAGGAGTGCCAGAGTAGTGCCATGTGTACAAGTATCATGCGTGCAAGTATCATGCGTGCAAGTATCGTGCGTGCAAGTATCATGCGTGCACGTATCATGCGTGCAAGTATCATGCGTGCACGTATCATGCGTGCACGTATCATGCGTGCAAGTATCATGCGTGCACGTATTATGCGTGCACGTGCACGATGATGGAAACAGATAACCCTGTTTGGAGACCTCAATAAGGGTAGTAAATTTGAACCTCTGAGGTTCTCTCGAGTCATGGAAAGGACTTAATTTACAGGTATCACCATGTATACATGTATCACCATGTGTACAGGTATCACCATGTATACATGTATCACCATGTGTACATGTATCACCATATGTACATGTATCACCATGTATACATGTATCACCATGTGTACATGTATCACCATGTACATACATCACAGCTTATATAAACCCTGATTAACCAAGGGGATCAATTAGGAAGCCTGATCTGAGCCCAGAGACCTCGCTCACACTCCAACAGCACGTCAAGTCATAAAAGAAACACTTGCCTCCACTCACTCCTATCAAACGCGCTCACACAAGTCTGTTGAATGTCCGAGAACTTCCAACCCATCCTGTGACGACCCCCTACCCTCTCCTTCCTTCCAACCTAGATTTATACACCCTCCTAGCCATCCTATTTTGCTCCATCCTCTCTAAGTGTCCAGGTCACCACAACGACCCCTCCTCAGCCCTATGAGGAAGGACTGTTGACTCCCGCACCTTCTAATGTCCATCCTCAGAATTCATCGCATAATATTCACACCAGACACTGCCGTCAAACACCACATCTCCACTGCCTCATCTTCGCTGCAACGTCTAAAACCCACGCTTCACACCCGTGCAACAGTGCGGGCACCACTATACTCTCGTACATTCTCCTTGTTTACCTACACAGGTAAAGTTCTCCACAGAGGCCTCAGTGAACCACCCACCTTTTTTCCCCTTCGTCAATTCTATGGTTCACCTCGTTTTTCACAGACCCACTCCCAAACATCTGAACACATTTACTTCCTTCATAGTTTATTGTGCACCACATATTGTGCACCACATATTGTGGACCACATATCCATCCTGTGCACGATTTATTTATTACACGCTAAACGCTACACCATGTTTATTATGCGCTCGATACCTTTTCGATAGATGTAAAAAAGAAAAAGGCACCTTTAGTAAAGAGTTTTTTTTTTTTTTAGGTAACGTTTCGCTTATTAGGCGACTAAGACCCCTTTATGTAGTGTCAGTATTATACATTATAGGGGGAAACATGTTAGAGGGAGGGAGGGAAGGAGGGAGGGAGGGAGTTAGGGAAGGAAAGAGGGAAGGCTTCAACAATGTCAGCCTGAGCTGGGAGATTTCAGTAGTGTCAGCTTGAGCTGGGAGACTTCAGTAGTGTCAGCTTGAGCTGGGAGACTTCAGTAGTGTCAGCTTGAGCTGGGAGACTTCAGTAGTGTCAGCTTGAGCTGGGAGACTTCAGTAGTGTCAGGTTGAGCTGGGAGATTTCAGTAGTGTCAGGTTGAGCTGGGAGATTTCAGTAGTGTCAGCTTGAGCTGGGAGATTTCAGTAGTGTCAGCTTGAGCTGGGAGACTTCAGTAGTGTCAGCTTGAGCTGGGAGACTTCAGTAGTGTCAGCTTGAGCTGGGAGACTTCAGTAGTGTCAGGTTGAGCTGGGAGACTTCAGTAGTGTCAAGTTGAGCTGGGAGATTTCAGTAGTGTCAGCCTGAGCTGGGAGACTTCAGTAGTGCCAGCCTGAGCTGGGAGACTTCAGTAGTATCAGCTTGAGATGGGAGATTTCAGTAGTGTCAGCTTGAGCTGGGAGATTTCAGTAGTGTCAGCTTCAGCTGCGAGACTTCAGTAGTGCTAGCCTGAGCTCTAGGAGACTTCAGTAGTGTTAGCCTGAGCTCTAGGAGACTTCAGTAGTGTCAGCTTGAGCTGCGAGACTTCAGTAGTGTTAGCCTGAGCTCTAGGAGACTTCAGTAGTGCTAGCCTGAGCTCTAGGAAACTTCAGTAGTGTTAGCCTGAGGTCTAGGAGACTTCAGTAGTGTCAGCCTGAGCTCTAGGAGACTTCAGTAGTGTCAGCCTGAGCTCTAGGAGACTTCAGTAGTGTCAGCCTGAGCTGACAGTAGGTCAAATTTAGCACAAACCTTCTACTGTGTTTCAGCAGCTACTGGAGCGTGAAGGAAGGGAAGGGAGGAAGGGAGGCAAAGAGGGGAGAAAGGCAGGAAGGGAGAAAGGAAGGGAGGATGGAAGGAAGAAAGGGAGGAGAGGAAGGAAGGGCGGGAAGGAAGGGAAGGATGGAGGGAGGGGAGGAAGGAAGAAAGGAAGGAAGGGATGAAGTGAGGAGAAGATGGAAAAGAGAAAGGAAAAAAGGAAAGGAGGAGAGAAAGGGAGGAAAGAAGTTAGGAGGAAAACCGAGGAAGGAAGGGATGAAGGAAGAAAGGGAAGGAGGGAAGGAAGGAAGGAAGGAAGGAAGGAAGGGGAAGGAGGAAGGAAAGGAGGAAGGATGTAAGGAAGAGATGGAAGGAAGGAAGGAAGGAAGGAAGGGAGGGAGAAAGAAAGGAAGGGAGGAGAGGAAGGAGGGAATAAAGGAAGGGAGGGGAGGGAGGAATGAAGGAATGAAAGAAGGAAGGGAGAAAGGGAGGGAGGGAGGAAGGAAGGGAGGGAGGAAGGAAGGGAGGAAGGAAGGGAGGGAGGGAGGAAGGAAGGAAGGGAGGGAGGAAGGAAGGAAGGGAGGGAGGAAGGGAGGCGTCAACGTGGACAACACACAATAAACAAAGGCAGCAGCAGTGTTGTGGGTGTTGAGGTTACAACCTGACACCCAGGCTAGCTAGCTGGCTCTATTGTTCCTCTAACCCTGCCCACCCTCACGCCCATCCCACCCTCACGCCCATCATACCCTCACGCCCACCCCACCCTCACGCCCATCCCACCCCACGCCCACCCCACCCTCACGCCCATCCCACCCTCACGCCCATCCCACCCTCACGCCCATCCCACCCTCACGCCCATCCCACCCTCACGCCCATCCCACCCTCACGCCCATCCCACCCTCACGCCCATCCCACCCTCACGCCCATCCCACCCTCACGCCCATCCCACCCTCACGCCCATCCCACCCTCACGCCCATCCCACCCTCACGCCCATCCCACCCTCACGCCCATCCCACCCTCACGCCCATCCCACCCTCACGCCCATCCCACCCTCACGCTCACCCATCCTCACGCCCAGCCCACCCTCACGCTTACCCCATCCTCACGCCCATGCCACCCTCACGCCCATCCCACCCTCACGCTCACCCATCCTTACGCCCAGCCCACCCTCACGCTTACCCCATCCTCACGCTCATGCCACCCTCACGCCCACCCCACCCTCACGCCCATCCCACCCTCACGCCCACCCCACCCTCACGCCCAGCCCACCCTCACGCTCACCCATCCTCACGCCCAGCCCACCCTCACGCTTACCCCATCCTCACGCCCATGCCACCCTCACGCCCATGCCACCCTCACGCTCATCCCACCCTCACGCCCACCCCACCCTCACGCTCACCCCATCCTCACGCCCAGCCCACCCTCACGCTCACCCCATCCTCACGCCCATCCCACCCTCACGCCCACCCCACCCTCACGCTCATCCCACCCTCACGCCCACCCCACCCTCACGCTCACCCCATCCTCACGCCCATCCCACCCTCACACCCACTCCACCATCACGCTCACCCCACCCTCACCCCACCCACACGCCCACCCCACTCTCACGCCCATCCTCACGTCCCACCCTTACTCCCTCCACACCCTCAGGTGCGCACACACACCCTATCATTCACCCGCACTGACGACCCACGGTCATCCGTACTTCCGCATGAACGCACGCACACTCACGTACACGCACGCACACTCACGTACACTCACGTACACGCTTGCACACGCACATGCGGTCAACACCGCAATACAACTTCCACAGCCTGGATGATCAGAAACTGAAATAAGAAACTTATCAATTTCCCTTTATGTATAAATGTAGAATGTTGAAGAGTCTTGGTCCCTTTACACTTATTTTTATTATTATTATTATTATTATTATTATTATTATTATTATTATTATTGTCATGATGAAGCGCTAAATTCATAAGGGTCACACAACGCCTGGGAAACGGGAAACGAGTAATAAAGCCGGGAAAGGGAGTAATAAACCCGGGTGTGGAGTAATAAAGCCGGGTGGGGAGTAATAAAGCCGGATGAGGTAATAAAACTAGATGGGGAGTAATAAAGCCTGGTGGGGAGTAATAAAGGCGAGTGAGGGAATAATAAAGCCGGGTGGGGAGTAATAAAGCCGGATGAGGTAATAAAGCCGGATGGGGAGTAATAAAGTCGAGTGAGGGGGAACAATAAAGCCTGGTGGGGAGTAATAAAGGCGGGTGAGGGAATAATAAAGCCGTGTGGGGAGTAATAATGCCGGGTAAAGGAGTAATAAAGCTGGATGGGGAGTAATAAAGCCAGGTGAGGGAGCAATAAAGTCGGGTGAAGGAGTAATAAACACTGTTGAGGGAATAATAAAACCGGATGAAGGAGCAATAAAGCCTGGTGGGGAGTAATAAAGGCGTATGAAGAAGCCTTAAAGCCGGGTGAGGGAGTAATAAAGCCGGGTGGGGGATTAATAAAGCCTGGTGGGGAATAATAACCAGGTTGGGGACTAATAAAGCCGGAGAGATTAATAAAACCTAGTGGGGAGCAATAAAGCCGGGTGAAGGGAGCAATAAAGCCGGGTGAGGGGAGTAAATAAAGCCGGGTGAGGGGAGTAAATAAAGCCGGGTGCTGGAAGCTCAATTCTCCTTCCATTATTTAACCCAATATTTTCCTTTACTAAAACCAAAATAAAGTCCTTTACCTTTAATATCAGTAAAGTAGTTCCAGATGGAACTTAATAAAGAACTAATAATCAGTCAATGAAAAATTAACGACCAGTAGTAGTTAATCCAGGTTAATCCAGGTTAATGCCAGTAAGTTCTGTGAAAATTAGCCATAAAGTCAGGATGATATGGCTGGCGAAGCAGACATTAGCCAGTGACTAATACAGTGTAAGGAGACTTTACTGCACTCTTTTATTATTATTAATATTATTATTATTATTATTATTATTATTATTACTATTGTTATTATTATTATTATTATTGTTACTATTATTATTATTATTATTATTATTACTATTATATTATTATTATTATTATTATTATTATTATTATTATTATTATTATTATTATTATTATTACTATTGTTATTATTATTATTATTATTATTATTATTATTATTATTATTATTATTATTGGATTCAAGAGGATGAGTAGGAAGAAGAGGAGATTGGACAAAGGGATAAGGATTAGTAGGAGGAGGAGGATTAGAAGGATAAATACAATTAGGAGGAGGAGGAGGAAGAGGATTAGGATTAGGAGGATTAGAAGGAGGAAGAGGATTAGGAGGATGAAGATTAGAATTAGGAGGACGAGGAAGGAGACATAGAAGAAGAAGAAGAAGAAGATGAGGAGTAGGAGAAGAAGGAGTAGTAGGAGGTGTGACATTCAGTACATGACTAATTACTGGTAACGAGGGCCAACGAGTCTGTCTAACGAGGCTGCTGACGTTGTTATCAGATGCGTCGCTTAGCACTGATGACTGGTGTGCCCTTCCTCCACGGAGCCCTGCCTGGCGTACACGGCGTAGCTACGCCTTTACTGAACCTTGCCTGGCGTATACGGCGTAGCTACGCCTCCACTGAACTCTGCCTGGCGTATACGGCATAGCGTCGACTCCACTGAACCCTGCCTGGCGTATACGGCGTAGCTACGCCTCTACTGAGCCCTACCTGGCGTACACGGCGTAGCTACGCCTCCACGGAGCCCTGCCTGCCGTACACGGCGTAGCTACGTCTCCACGGAGCCCTGCCTGGCGTACACGGCGTAGCTACGTCTCCACGGAGCCCTGCCTGGCGTACACGGCGTAGCTACGCTTCCATGGAGTCCTGCCTGGCGTTTTCTGGGTAGCTACGCCTCCACGGAGCCCTGCCTGGCGTACACGGCGTAGCTACGCCTCCACTGAGCCCTACCTGGCGTATATCTGTTATCGCCGTTATATCTGTTATATCTGAGAGGAAAGTAGTGCCTTCTTGGGTGGTTACTGGCAGTTGATTCACTGGCACGGCAAGTGCCAGTAAAGCAAGTGACAGTGAAGCAAGTGTCAGTGAAACAAGTGCCAGTGAAGCAAGTGACAGTGAAACGGAATTCTTTCTTCATTACTGTAATCTTCAGTACAACTGTCTTCAGTGCATATGTCTTCAGTACATCTGTCTTCAGTACACCTGTCTTCAGCACATCTGTCTTCGCTACATCTGTCTTCAGCACATCTGTCTTCAATGCACCTGTCTTCAGTGCATCTGTCTTCAGTACACCTGTACACCTGCCTTCAGTTCACCTTCCTTCAGTGCCAGACCCTATGGTGGTTAACTGGTTAAGTGGGTTTAAAGCCTATCAACTATACTAGGGTCATTAGAGCTGCTTGCCACCTGCACACCACCTGTCAAGGATACTTTTAATACAAAAAAATAGGATTGAAGTATATCTCTCAGTGTATGTACACTGAGAGATATACACACCTCTCGGTGTATATCTCCCGTGTGCTTCGTATGTATGCGCCGCCACCACAGTCAACTAATACCCAGTGAAGAAGGGTAACCTTCCGAGACATCGAACCCAGGTCTCACGATTGGGAGCTTCGGCCCCCACCGATTTATCTCTGTGACTGACGCGGCGTCACCAGTGATATCTACGGCGTCACTAGCCGTCACGGTAACGGGTAACACGTAACGTTCAATCGAGTAACGGCTTTGCATCGCGCGATCAACTTCAGTCGTTGAACCTTCAACCCCCTCCCTTCTACCCCCCCCGAGTGTTTGCACTCCATTGCGTACACGTGCACCCCGTTATATTGCGTATACGCACGAGTATTATTAATCCGTATACGCACGTACAAGCTGCAAGATCAGCTTAACAGCATCTTAAAGCTCACGTACGCTTTACAAGATCAGCTTTATAGCATCTTTCACGGAGATGAAGCGAAACATCGCTCCACTGGGACAAGATGGATTGAAAATTTACATGGGCAGTATGAAGACGTTTCGCACACAGGTGCGGTTTTTTTCTACTAGCCATGAGACCTGAAAGAAGCTCATCTGTGAGCAAAACATTGAGTAATAGAGCTCAGCTATGAGCGAAACGTTGTGCAATAAAGCTCACCTGTGAGCGAAACGAGTAATAAAATGCAGTGAGGAAAACATAATAAAGTAGCAAATAATGGCGTCTACCTGGCTACAAGTAGCAATTAACGCCGTTTACCTGACCATAAGTAACACTTAACGGCGTCTTCCTAGTAACAAGTAGCACTTAACGACGTCTACCTGGCCAAAAGCAGCACTTAACGACCTGTACCTAGCCTCAAGTCTACCTAGCGACAAGTAGCACTTAAGGACATCTACTTGGCGACAAGTAGCACTTAACGGCGTCTACCTGGCCACAAGTAGCACTTAACGACGTCTATTTAGCGACAAGTAGCACTTAACGACATCTACCTGGCCACAAGTAGCACTTAACGACATCTACCTAGCCACAAGTAGCACTTAACGACGTCTACCTAGCGACAAGTGCTACCTGGCCACAAGTAGCACGCAGTAGCGTCTCTGTGGAAAATACTTCCCAGGATAATTGGACGGGAGGTGAAAGAGGGTGAAAATCAAATAGACTTTATTAGATCAGACTTATGAAAGAACGCCCATGCTAGTGACGCCCTTAACACAGTGGCGCCTCACGCTGTATTGTGCCCCGGGAGGACGGAGTGTCAGCCCGGTGATGCAAGTAGCGTCAGCCCGGTGATGCAAGTAGCGTCAGCCCGGTGATGCAAGTAGCGTCAGTCCGGTGATGCAAGTAGCGTCAGCCCGGTGATGCAAGTAGTGTTAACCCGGTGATGCAAGTAGCGTCAGTCCGGTGATGCAAGTAGCGTCAGCCCGGTGATGCAAGTAGTGTTAACCCGGTGATGCAAGTAGCGTCAGCCCGGTGATGCAAGTAGCGTCAGTCCGGAGATGCAAGTAGCGTCAGGCCGGTGATGCAAGTAGTGTCAGCCCGGTGATGCAAGTAGTGTCAGCCCGGTGATGCAAGTAGTGTCAGCCCGCTGCTGCAAGTAACATCTTACCGGTGTTCCAAGTAGCATCTTCTCGGTGTTGCAAGTATCATCTTCCCGGTGTTGCAAGTAGCATCTTGCCGGTGTTGCAAGTAGCATCTTGCCGGTGTTGCAAGTAACATCTTACCGGTGTTCCAAGTAGCGTCTTCTCGGTGTTGCAAGTATCATCTTCCCGGTGTTGCAAGTAGCATCTTTCCGGTGTTGCAAGTAGCATCTTGCCGGTGTTGCAAGTAGCGTCGGCTCGGTGCTGCAAGTAGCGTCTTTTTGGTGTTGCAAGTAGAGTCTTACCGGTGTTGCAAGTAACATCTTCAAGGTGTTTCAAGGAGTGTTTTCCTGGTGTTGCAAGTAGCGTCTTCCCGGTGTTGCAATTAACATGTTCTTGGTGTTGCAAGTAACGTCTTCCTCGTGTTGCAAGTAGCGTCTTCCCAGTGTTGCAAGTAGCATCTTCCCGGTAATGCAAATACTATTCTACAGATGTTGCAAGTAGCGTCTTCTCGGTGTTGCAAGCAGCGTCTTCTCGGGGTTGCAAGTAACGTCTTCTCGGTGT
This sequence comes from Cherax destructor, assembly GCA_009830355.1. Taxonomy (NCBI): domain Eukaryota; kingdom Metazoa; phylum Arthropoda; class Malacostraca; order Decapoda; family Parastacidae; genus Cherax; species Cherax destructor. The sequence continues at coordinate 130,751 of WNWK01003969.1, read as the reverse complement.
TGCAAGCAGCGTCTTCTCCGTGTTGTTGCAAGTAGCGTCTTCCTGGCGACACCTCTGGCATAGTCAGACTGACACCCGAAACATCTTTACGCTGACGCAAGTAACAATGTCTTACTGACGCAAGTAACGTTGTCACGCTGACGCAAGTAATTTCTTTATGCTGACACCGCAATATCATGCTCACTCCCTCACCATCCTCACACTCCTTCACCATCCTAATACTTATTCCCTCACCATCCTCACAATTACTCCCTCACCATCATCACACTTACTCCCTCCCATCCTCACACTTATTTCCTCACCATTCTCACACTCCCTCACCATCCCACACTTTACTCCCTCACCATCATCACACTTACTCCCTCACCATCATCACACTACTCCCTCACCATCATCACACTTATCCCTCACCATCATCACACTTACTCCCTCACCATAATCACACTTACTCCCTCACCATCCTCACACTTATTCCCCTCACCATCCTCACACTTACTCTCTCACCATCCTCACACTTACTCCCTCACCATCATCACACTTACTCCCTCACCATCCTCACACTTATTCCCTCACCATCCTCACACTTACTCTCTCACCATCCTCACACTTACTCCCTCACCATCCTCACACTTATTTCCCTCACCATTCTCACACTTACTCCCTCACCATCCTCACACTTACTCCCTCACCATCATCCCACTTACTCCCTCACCATCATCACACTTACTCCCTCACCATCATCACACTTACTCCCTCACCATCATCACACTTACTCCCTCACCATCATCACACTTACTCCCTCACCATCATCACACTTACTCCCTCACCATCATCACACTTACTCTCTCACCATCATCACACTTACTCCCTCACCATCCTCACACTTATTCCCCTCACCATCATCACACTTACTCTCTCACCATCCTCACACTTACTCTCTCACCATCCTCACACTTACTCTCTCACCATCCTCACACTTACTCCCTCACCATCCTCACACTTACTCTCTCACCATCCTCACACTTACTCCCTCACCATCCTCACACTTACTCTATCACCATCCTCACACTTACTCCCTCACCATCCTAACACTTATTCCCATCACCATTCTCACACTTACTCCCTCACCATCATCACACTTACTCCCTCACCATCCTCACACTTACTCTCTCACCATCCTCACACTTACTCCCTCACCATCCTCACACTTACTCCCTCACCATCCTCACACTTATTCCCCTCACCATCCTCACACTTATTCCCCTCACCATTCTCACACTTACTCCCTCACCATCCTCACACTTACTCCCTCACCATTCTTACACTTACTCCGTCCCTCATCATTCTCACACTTAATCCCTCACCATCCTCACACTCCTTCACCATTTTTACACTCACACTCACCATCTTCACACTTACACCCTCACTATTTTCACACTTGCTGACTCACCATCTTCACACTTGCTGACTCACCATCTTCACACTTACACCCTCACTATCTTCACACTTGTAGACTCACCATCTTCACACTTACACCCTCACTATCTTCACACTTACACCCTCACTATCTTCACACTTGCACCCTCACTATCTTCACATTTACACCCTCACTATCTTCACACTTACACCCTCACTATCTTCACACTTACACCCTCACTATCTTCACATTAACATCCTCACTATCTTCACACTTACACCCTCACTATCTTCACATTAACATCCTCACTATCTTCACACTTACACCCTCACCATCTTCACACATGCTGACTCACCATCCTCACACTCACAACATATGCCGCATTTACGATAATATATATATATACACATACATATACATACATATACTCACGAATCAATGGGCCATAGAATGTCAATAATAACTGATTAAGGATGAACGAAACGTGGTGCAATAGTTATTCACAACATGTAAGGTCGTCGCCTTCGTATAATTTGTTTAGATGTTTCGACTCAGCGTCAGTAATTATTGAGATGAGTTATGGTAAAAAAAAATCTATTTTTTTTGTGTGAATGATAACGCATAATTTGTAACATGCATCAATACCTTTAACATTCATACGTGCTTAGTAAACACATCGTGTGTTAGGAATGATGCGAGTGAATGTTGAATGAGACATTTGTGCAACACTTGGGTGTCTTTATTTCGTAAGTGTTGCACAGGTGTCTTATGCACTAGCAGGTTGTGGGAAGTGTGTAACGTCAGTAATATTGCACATTCTGAATAAAGACGCACAATGCGGGTTGTGGCATTTTATTGATAAAGTTGGTGGTGGGCGAAATGTCGTCACAATAAAATGTCATAGTCGGTATTGTGTGTGTTATTTTCGTCTGCTACTGTGCTACCATGATGGATTGAAATGGATCAAAACGCGTGACGACTTTCTCTTACCTGAGTCTCTTAGCCTCGTCAATGAAGGGCCTCTTCTCCGAGTCCGTCAGCAGCTTCCACTCGGCTCCCAGCCGCTTGGAGATCTCAGAGTTGTGCATCTTGGGGTTCTCCAGCGCGATCTTCCTCCTCTGGATCCTGGACCACACCATGAAGGCGTTCATGGGACGCTTCACGTGGTCCTCGGTCTTGGAAGTGGTGGTGTTGGTGCTTGACGCTGACGTAGGCGTGAGCGACGTTGCAGGAGACGCTGCCGACGGTGCCTCCAGCGACCCCAGCTCGGAGAGGTTGAACATCGTAGCTGTGTGTTGGTGAAGCGTGTGGGTGACGTCGAGTGCTGGTGAGGACTTCGATCTCACAGCTCGAGGAGGCTAGAGATCGTTTAAGATGGAGAAGAGGTTCTCAGCGATGATTCCGCCTATTGTTCTCCTTGTTTACCCAGAGTCAGAAGCTCTATAGTTTCAACTCAAATGAAGTTCCAGTTTATCGCTCGCAGGAGACACTCGAACATTCCGTTTTCTTTCAGCTGACAGAAGGGGAAGCACAAGACACGTGGGAGGGGGTCAGTAATCTCAGCGGTCAGTCGTTCATCTCACCCGGCGGGTCACTTGCGGTCAAGATCCACCTCCTCGGCGCCTCTTATATAACCTCTATGTCCTTGTGACTCGCCCTTCAAATATATCCGCGTGGACGCGGGCGGCGCACAATAATCCCAAGCGGTCACTGAGAGGAGATGATGATGGGAGGTGGACCAGCGGGGACGGCACGGTCCAGTGAGACCGCAGTCGGCGGGGTCGGAACACACGGCTCCCGCAGCCTAAGTGCTCGCCCAAGGGTGTGTCGACAGCCTACTTTCTGACAGAGTGCACATGAATGCTTGCTCGCGTGTATCAGCTCGCTTTCTAACAATCTCCTCATGCCGCGCCAATACCCTAATGTAAAAATGGCATGTCAGAGAAAAATCACATTGAAAAGAGATATTGAAATTCAGATGATGTCACTTGTGGTAATGGCCAATCATGGCGCTCGTTACATATCATAGTCCCGCCCCCTCGGCTCCTCCATGAGATGAGATGAAACCTCGACGATTTTGAGATGATAATGATGCTGAGAGTGATACCTGACTCCTCCACGGGGCTGTCGGGCAGCAGCCACCTCAGCAACGAGGTATAACACGACTTAGAGAGGTTCTAATGCCCTCTGTGAGGTGTTATGTGGTAGATATAAACGATTGAAGAGAAGGGTTCGGAGATGCTTGGCAACGAGCGGTGGTGGCGCCGGGCAAGCCCTTGGACGCCACTGCCATCTAGTGGCCGCCAGGAGAACCAGGCGGAATAATGAAATACTCTTAGTTAAACACTCCATCAGTGTAGTTTATCGCACCACGCTACACCCTGATTAACTCTACACGAGAACAAACACCTAAACAAGGAGAGGAGAACATCCAAACACGCACACGGGCGCGAAGAAAAGTGTTTTAAAACGACGTTAATATAAAAAAACAAGGGAGGTTAATCTGGTCCATGAGAGGAGGTGAGAGCCTGGGTGACAGGACATGCCAGCAGGAAACAGGATTAAATCCTCCATGTGACAGCAACAACCCCACTCACGGGCATTAGATCTCCTTGTGGGAGCAATGTGGCCGGATTTGTGGTGGTTACCGAGGTTGGTGGGAAGCGGAAGGGTGGGCGAGTGGGCGGGTTATGTTGGTGGGTGGGTGGGCGTGCGGGAATGGGGGTGGGTGTGCGGGAGGGTGGGTGGACGTGCAGGAGGGTGTTCGTTTGGGCGGGCGAGCAGAGATTAAGCAGTGGGTGATCAGAGATCAGATTAGAGGATAATGAAGTAAGTGTTGTCAGTGGGAATAATAATTGTCTCTGTTCAGTATATCAAGACGCACACACACACACACACACACACACACACACACACACACACACACACACACATACACACACTCCATACATAGTTTTAAGAAGAGGTATGATAAAGCTCATGGAGCAGGGTGGGAGTGGACCTAGAATGGACCAGTAAAGAGGCGGGGCCAGGAGCTATGACCCGACCCCAACCACGATTAGGTGAGTACACACACACACACACACACACACATACATCCTAGGTAGTAGGTTGGTAGACGATGGAAATAAATGGTATAAAATACCGACACGATGGAAAAATAAACACTTAAGTAGTATAATGTGATCCTTTATTGACAACGTTTCGCCCACGCAGTGGGCTTTATCAGATCTGTTTGACTTGATAAAGCCCACTGCGTGGGCGAAACGTTGTTAATAAAGAATCACATTATACTGTTTAAGTGGTTATTTTTCCAGGTTGGTAGACAGCAACCACCCAGGGAGGTACTACTGTCCTGTGGTAGTAGGTTGGTAGACAGCAACCACCCAGGGAGGTACTACCGTCCTGTGGTAGTAGGTTGTAGACAGCAACCACCCAGGAGGTACTACGTCCTGTGGTAGTAGGTTGGTAGACAGCAACCACCCAGGGAGGTACTACCGTCCTGTGGTAGTAGGTTGGTAGACAGCAACCACCCAGGGAGGTACTACCGTCCTGCTAAGTGAGTGTAAAACGGAAACCTGTAATTACTTTACATGATGGTAGGATTGCTGGTGTCTTTTTTCCTGTCTCATAAACACGCGGGATACCAAGTATATCTTGCTTCTTCTACCTGGAGTCTACCTGGAGGGTATCCCGGTCTATGACCAGGCCTCCCGGTGGATCAGGGCCTGATCAACAAGGCTGTTACTGCTGGCTGCACGTAGTCCAACGTACGAACCACAAACCGGCTGATCTGGCACTGACTTCAGGTATCTGTCCAGCTTCCTCTTGAAGGCAGCCAAAGGTCTACTGGTAATGCTCCTTATGGCTGGTGGGAGGCTGTTGAAGTCTTGGGCCCCGGACACTTATTGTGTTTTTTCTTAGTGTACCAGTGGCGCCCCTAATTTTCACTGGGGGTACGTTGCACCATCTGCCAAATCTTTTGCTTTCGTATGGAGTGATTTCTGTGTGCATATTAGGGACCAGTCCCTCCAGAATCTTCCAGGTGTAGATTATGATACATCTCTCTCGCCTGCGCTCCAGTGAATATAAGTCTAGTGCTTCCAGGCGTTCTCAGTAGTTAAGGTGTTTGATGGAACTTATACATGCAGTAAAGGTTCTCTGTACATTCTCTAGATCTGCAATTTCACCTGCCTTGAATGGAGATGTACAGCAGTATTCTAGCCTAGAGAGAACAAGTGATTTAAAAAGGATCATTATTGTCTTGGCATCTCTTGTCTTGAATGTTCTCATTATCCATCCTATCAGTTTCCTCGCAGATGTAATAGTGGCAT